>MU616750.1:16580-46198 GCA_025201705.1 Dissophora ornata | reverse complement strand
GCTTGTCTGCCACTTCCCCAGGAACAACAAGCGCAGCTCGAGAAGTCGACAGCCCAGCCCACCCCCCTGCCTGTGTGTGCCCCCTCCGCGATCGAAGGCCTGTCCTCCCACTCTGGCTCTTGGCTGCATTCGATTGGTGCGGAGAATACAGAGTATATCTCTGAGTGAGTGAATCTTGATTTACTCTACAAATCGAGCTGTGAGAGTCGACGTTTTAGCCAAGCAGAACAAATCTGTCTCGACAGCCTACCCAAGAATGAGGGAAAAAAAAACCACTTTTCATGTGCGTGGGTACAACATGAACCCCACACTCACACACAACACACTCGCGTCTTTATTCTATATTGTCTGTCGAGAAATTTCATCACAGCGTGTAGTTCTTGACGATGTATATACACGAGCAGGTTCTCAACATCGCGACGGCAGGGAGTTGGCCCAATGCAACGGACTCTGTTGCTCTTGCTGCTCCACGCACAACCATGAAAGACACTGGCGACGATAACATGGACGGAGCAGTCTGGTCGAGCGCGTTCAATTGCAGCAGAGGTGTGATAATTTTAGAACACTTAAAAAAAGACGCGTTTCTAATATTGAGATCGCGCTCTGCCTTTCATATTGCATGGGACATGGTTCATGAGAGCCAATGAGGGAGATGGAATGATGCCGCCGAACGCGAGGGAAATGGTTACACATCGCACATCAAAAAAAAAGAACGTGTCTGGCGGATGGGACTCGCACATGAGTAGGGCTGTCGAGGGGCCAAGAGATTGGTCACTCCAAGGAGGTGGGCGTTGGTGAGGGCGATGCTGATTGGATGTGTTGTAATCAGCAACTGGACCATGCCCCATGGGAAAAAAAATAAAATAAAAAGCGATCGTTGAGAACAGGAAGCCCAAGGGGCATCGTCGGCGATGGCAAGGATGTCAAGGTTGCAATGAGGAAAGCAAAGAGAGCACGACGGGCGCATGAGTGGGAAAAGGGCGAAATGACACTGATCGTCCTTTGAATGGTTCCCCGGTCCAAAAAAGCGAGACTCGCCCGTCCCTTGGAAGACGAACAGGACAAGAGTTCTTCCTTTTCTGCCTTTCTGTCATTGATTCTCTTTTCATCTCCCTCTTCTCCTTCTTTTCATTGCATTCCATTACTCTCGCGTTCCTCCCCGCTCGCTCTCTCTCTCTCTCTCTCTTCTCGTCTCCGTCCCCTCGCGCCCCCTCGCTCCTCACGCGTGCACACCCCACACCCTCTTTGCACATTTTGCCCGACCCTTTTCTTGCCTTCTATCAGAGTTCCTTGCGGCAGCAGGATCCAGACCGTTTGTTCTCACCCGCCTCCTCCGGCCCCCACGCCCTGTGTTGTGTTTCGTTGCTGTTGTGTGTGGTAAGAGAGACAAGACCGGGCAGAGTGGGAGAGTAATGACACTCGACCAGATCTGCAGATGGATGCAATCAGCCATGGGCAGATCACGCATGCTCTCCCACGGGCGCTATTGGCTAAACCCTCGACACGCTGGCATGACCCTGACCCTGTGTGTCCTTTCTTCTTTCTTTCTGCTCTCTCTCTTCTTTGCATATCCGATTCAAGACCCTTGGTCCTATCGCCATCACCCTTGCCTGTATAGCTGAACCCGCCTTTGGCATCTTGAAGGCACCCTCCAGCCCGCCCCGCCCCCAGCCCAGCCCCCAATTCACGTATACCCTGTCTTCACGACGTGTCCTTTTGACGCCATTCTTTATCTCTAACTCAAACAACAATGGCCGACATCCAGCTATCAGCCTCAGCTGTCCTCCCCCAGCAGCCATCGCTCCCATTACTCCCCCCGGATCACGGTCGCCTCCAGGGACAGCCACAGGCTAGCCTCTCGTCTCTGTATCAGAATCACCCCTACCACCACCATCAGGATCAAGAGCAGCAGCTCGAAGACATGACGCGCGAATTCTTGATGCAAGATATGACCAGTGATCCAACAGGAGCTTCCCATGGACCACAGACTTTTGTCCAACTGCAGCAACAGCACGTTGGCGATGTCGAAGAGGAGCTCAATATCTACGACTACATTCATGCAAAGCAAGAAGGGGAAGAGGACGATGGTGAGGACCACGGTCACGCCAGCATCCACGACGCCAACTCGCTATCAAACTCTCTGGTCGCCAAAGATAACGCCTCTGCGACCAACCCCTTCCTGCGTCAGTCACCTGTCTCTAACGCCTCCTCTCCAGCCTTCTCTGCCCACTCTCCAGCCTCGCCCTCACCCTCTTTATCCTCTATATCCTCAGGCATGCACCTCGACCATGCAACAGCAGATATTCTCGGCAGTGAAGATGGAGATCGGCTTCAGGACTCGACCGGCATCGCTGCTATCCATATCAAGCAAGAGGCCCTAGACAACACATCCCTCCTCAGCCATCCCAGTTATATGGACACCTCGATGGATCTGTATGGGTCTGCAGACACGTCTCTCTTGCCGTCTCAGAGCGATTTGATGCCCCCTCCTCCTCAGGACCTGTTCCGCATGTTGATGGAGGAATTGCAGACTCAGGCAGCCATCCAGCGCGAAAAGTTCTTCTCTGCAACAACAGGCTCTGGGACCGGGATAGATTCTGTCGATTTTCTCTTCACGGGTCCCCCAAATCAGGTACAGGCACACACACTAGCGCAGGCGCAATCCCCAACGAAGCCAGTACCACACTTCATGACAGAGACAACCAACAATCCCAACGCACCCGCCACCGGCGCCGATTCGGGTCTCGAGCAAAGTTCAGGGGTGCAAGGATCAAGCTATGCTGGTCCAAGCTCAGAACCATCGCCAATGCACGTCGAAGATCTCTCAGCTCCTCCGGATGTGGCCAGTGCCCCACCTCCAGTTCTAAAATCGGGACCCGCATTGACTTTAGGCGCTGCTATGGAAGATGTGATGATGGAGACGGCAGAGCCTGAGGATGATCTTCCTCCCTCGCCAACGCACTCTTCGTCGTCATCAGGCTCTGTTACGCCGGAATTGACGTCGCCTTCATTGTACCCAGCAAATGCAACCGTCTCCAGCTCTTTGGCGCCGTGTTCTTCCGTCTCTCGTTCGTCGCCCAGGTCAGAGGTTGCACGTGTGGCATTTAACCGGATTGCTCACCAGCACCCGAAACAAGGCTGTGATAGTAAGAACTCTGTGACACAGGCATCAAAGGAGTCGAACTTTCAATCGGCTATGAGCCACCACGGCTCCAGAAGACGATCAGCCGAGGCATGGAGGGAAGAGTCATCTAATGCAAGCGTTATCACCATTCTGCCAATATCTGCGAAAAAGAGGAAGCTCAGTCATGAAGAAGACAATCGACGTGCAAGCGTGTCGCCCAGGCTCAACTCCTTGCCTTCGCCGCCGTCTTCGGTCAGAACAACACCACCTTTGCAGCCTTTGGCAGTGGATATGCCGTCGAGTGTCGAGAGCTTGGAATTACCTCCATCACGTATCAATAGTGTCTCTGCCGCGCAGCCAGTCACGCCCACATCGCCTTCGCCATGTCATGACGCCACCAAGTTGGAGCCTGTGACACCGTATGATAGCACTGTCATGGAGTCGGCAGACACTGCATCCGATTGTTCAGAGATTGGCTCCGCAGTGGACTCGCCGATATCAGAGTCGACTTTGGGCAAAAAGACAAACGCCAACAACAAGCGACCTTGGACCACTGAGGAAGAAAAGCTGCTGTTGAAGCTTGTTGACAATATGACACCGATCAAGGACATTGCCGAGACCCTGAACCGGTCTGTACACTCTGTCCGCTCTCGAAGACAGGTTCTCACCGACCCCGGGTTTGTCAAGGGCAACGGACATGCACAACCTCGCCGATCCAAGCCCGATCCTTCGTCCAAACTGCCAACGTACTCACAGATGGCGTTCCTGTCCCTTGCGCGGTTACCGGAGCTGCAGGGAACTTTGAACGATGTCGCCAGTATGGTCGAGAAACTCTTTAGCAGGCACTTGAACCGTATCCCTCGGACGGGACACAAGAATCTGCAAATCTGGAGGGCGCAGATCTCGGATGCTTTGGCGCACGAGAAGGGTCACCCGCGACCAAGGTTCGAGAGCTTTGGACTCAAGCGTGGCAGGCAATGGGTCTACAGGTTGACAGACTTTGGAAAGGGCGTCATGGAAGCTATGGGAGGTGTAGATCAGATCTGCGATGACCTCTTGAAGAACAACGAGATGGCGGGTGCTGGTTGTGGGCCTGATGGTGAAAGTACAGGAGCTGGTGGCGCAGGAGCAGGATTGGGACAGGGTGAGGGCTACGGCTACAGCTATTGTCCTGATGCCATCCACAAGACTGAGCCAGTCTCGCCCTCGCCGCCCAAGGCGTCATCAGGCCGTAAATCCTCCACATCATCCTCATCTGACAGGGAATCGCGTGAAGAAACGAGCGCCGATAGTCTTGCTGCGTCGAACGCGATTGCGAACGCTATGGCTGCCATGGCTGCTGGACTGGCGGCGATGACGGCAGTGGAGGACGAGAAATCCGCTGCGGCAGCTGCCTCGGGTGAAGGTGCCACGATGTCACGGCCCACCACCACCGCCACCACGATCCCAGTTCTCAAGTCCGAACCGCTGGAGACATTGGCGTTGGATAGTCATGCGAAGGGGAAGACTGGAAAGGGCAAGCAGAGATCTGGTAGTTTGGGTGATTCGAAGACGAGTTCATCGACGGTGCCCACCACCACTCGCGCTGGAAGAAGACAAAAAGCATAGAAAAAAAACAACATTCACACTTGTAGATTTTTTAGTGGCTGATTCGATCAACCCTTGTACATAAAAAAAAAAGCCGCCTTGTTTTCTATGTTAGCAAAAAGGTATCGTTCCGAAAGATGCGTTTGTTTGCGGTCGAGGGTTGCAGCGCCTCTGTTTCTTTGCTCGAAGGCAGACGAGGTGTGCCACCAAACTGCAATCCAATAGTGGAACGGCATTGAGCGATGTGGCAAAGGGGGTGCGAGGAGTGGGGGGGAAATAGCTTGGCATGAAGAATTGATCATTCCAGTTTCCCCTATCGTTCCCTTTCGTTCTGCCGTAGAGTACGCCTTCTTTCCTGCACTTTTTTTTGTTTCCCACTCTTTCCTTACCCCTCGCATTCGTAATGAAAATAAGCAGAAAGACAATATCAAATATCGTCCTCTGGACCACTCTTCTCTCGGTCGTCGCTGTTCAAGGAGTCCATGGAGCTGAGGCGCCATCATCCGCCGTGACCGAGCCTCCCAAAGAACCGGAGCAGCGTAGATTTAATCCGCAGGAGCAACAACAAGCCGCTCTAATAGCGGCGAGCCTTGACAGCACCGTTGTAGGAGCAGTGCTCGGCGGCGGAATTCACTTGGGTGGCGACTCACAGAACCTGGGTTCGAAGGGTGACTCGCCATTGAATGAAAAGACGATTTTCATCAAAGTCAGTGCTGGCATACCTCTTCCCCCGGGTCCAAGAAGTGCCTGAGAAACCTGCATAGGCTCTTACCCAGGGCGCTCCATTTCTTTTACGTATGACGAAGTAAAAAAAAAAAAAAATCTCTTTGCACATTCCTTTCTGACATGTTTTCTTGTGGGATGATTTTGATATGCAATGGTTCTTTGTGCATTGTTGCCACGGGGCATTGTCAATGGAAAAGACGAAAGACTGGAAACTAGGCTCACGATTGTTTTTTTTTTGAGCACAGTCGTGGGGTGCGGAATACAGAAGACGGCGAAAGATGCATCGCCGGACTCAAACATGCCTGCAGCTTTGACAAAGCAGAAATGAAGTCTTGTTTTAGTTTCTGTGCCGCATTTAACAAAAAAAAACTCCATACAAAGTATATGTAGTCTGCACAAAGGTCGTGTCTGGTAGGCGTTTGTTCTATCCTTTGGTCCCTTTCGATGGACGAGTTTCGCGGAGATGTGGCGACTGGTCCACGCACCACCAGCTAGAATAGTCCATGTTCTTCAGCTCTGCCACTGTGGGTGGTGAAGAGTAATGAGGGGTTTGAGAGCACTTTGTGCTGTGTATACAATAAGGTTCTCCCTCGCTTCTCCACATGTCAATGGACTCTTTGTTGCGCTTACTATGAGGGATCGGCTGCTGGGCTGGACAAGACTTAACAGGTGCTTCTTTGGTTGGAGTGGCGGATCGAAACACGGGTGCATGCGTTGTGCCTCATACAAATGTACATTGTATACATACCTCAGCACCCACAAATGCCATGCATGATCGTTTCCCCTGATTATCCTTCGCGTCTTGTTAATTTATTGAGGACGAACCCAGACTGCAAATGTATTCAAGAAGCATGTGCTTCTGTGTCCGTTGATTGAACCACAAGGACAAGGGCGATTTGCTTACGGTTTGCGCATTTGTGAACGCAAAGAAAAGTAAGAAATAAAATAAAATGGGCGTCGCAAAGACGGAGGAGGGTCAATTGAGAGCCGAAGTGGTGTGGCAATCTTCAATGAAAAACAAACAGGGAGCAGACACAGGAACAACAGCCATCGGCCACGGAGTAACAGCCATCCACCCACTGAGTGTCTGCTATAACACCTCGAGCTGGTCTGGTTGGGCTGGTGCTCTTCTTTTGTTGAACGCCTTGTCCGGACCTGCTCATAGTTTCTTTCCTCATCGCCCTTCTCTCTCTCCCTCCCTCTCTTTCCCTCATCCGTTTCATCATTCTTCGTTTCCATCACCACCCTGTTTAACGTTTGTCGACATTCACCCCTCCGTCCTCACTTCCAGTGCCCTATAGCTCACAGAACAGGTAACGGCCCCCCCACCAGGGAGCTGAGCTGCGCCATATTTTCTGGCCTCCACAACGCTCCACATTATTCTCCACAAGAGATGACAGTTTGCGCACAAAGGGAGTTGAGAGCTCCATGGAAAGAAGCGCCAGAAGCATTTCTCATTCTTCTCTTGGAGCAGAGATTCTCCTCGCGGTTGAATGTCGACCTCATGTCTGCGATGCCATGGACGTGTCTGGCCCCCCTTTGTCTCATCTCTTTCAAAGAGCGCGTGTTGAATCAATTATAACCGTTTCTGTCTCTCTTCCCCCCCTTCTGTCGCCCCTCGGATCCGTCTAGCACCCTGGCTTCGTCCTTTTTAGTCAAAGCAGGGATCTTTCTTTCGTTTTCAGTCTTCCTTTCCAAATAACGATCAGGAAGAGGATAAAAAAAAAACTAAATCATCATGACCGCCGAGACGCCAGAAGATGTCACTGTCGCTCAGACAACAGAGGCGGCAGCACCTGAGGAAACCACGAGTGTCGCTCCCACCGCAGCCATGACCGGAATCGGCAACGACGCCCCCGATCAATCTGACACCATGACCCCTTCTTCTGCCTCTATCACAGACGACGACAAGTCTTCCTTCCGGGGCGACAATGACGATGATGCCGATAGCGACGTCTTCCAAGACGCAAAAGACGCGATGGACGACTTGCCGGCGACAAAGAAACTCAATCAAAGGCTGACCCAGTATACTCCCCAGACCCGCCAGGCTGAGGAATGGGAGCAGATCATGCAAGATTGGGATCGTGTCATGGCGGAGAAGCGGATCCAAGATGCTAGACTCAACTTGGTTGAGCAAGAAAACAAGCGCATGAAGTCTCAATTGACCGAGGCCGAGGCCACCAAGGTCGAGGTCGAGAAGGAGTGTCTAGAAAAGGTTCAAATGCTGGAAAAGGTGAATAGGGAAATTGCCAGCAAGACCAAAGATCCCGCCAAGGAACAGCTTGCGCTCCAGAACCAGCTCGAGGAGTCGGAGGCAGAGAAGGAGCTTTTCAAGCTGATGTTGGAAGAGACCGAGGGAGAGAAGAAGAGAGTCGAAGTGAAGCTTGCACAGACAGAGAAGGAGAAGGAGGCCTGGAAGAAGAAGACAGATATGGTCGCTGCTGTCAAGAACCGACTTCGACTCAGGGCTGCCCAGTTTCAACTGCTCTCGACTTCGACCTCTTCGCTCCTTGCTCAGGGATTGGATGGCATTCGCCCAGATAAGGAACGCAAGCGATTGATGGAGCAGGTCACCAGTCTCGAGTCTGATCGCTCACGTCTTGCTGCCATGGTCAAGGACACCATGAACTCTGAAAATGAACCGACCTCGGATGCCTCAGCTGTGGACGTGTCCACCCTCTCTAACCAGGAGCTCGTGAACGAGAACAAGAGATTGAACAACGAGCTTCAGATGGTCAAGGTCGAGTCCTCGCTTCTGCAGCGCCGCATCGAGGCTTTTGAGGTCACGCTGCACGACGTCCGCGTCGCTCTCGCCAATTCGGAGGCCCACGCCGAGAGTCTCGAGATGAAGAAGTATGATCTCCAGGACAAGTTGGCCGCTGCGGAGGGAAGTCAGGATCGTGCAAGAATCGAGTCCACAAAATACCAGGCTCTTCACAAGGAGATGCTGGAGAAGAATGACAAACTGGATCGCGAGATGCAGGTTGTCAAGGCTCGTTTCGAGGCCAAGGACCGAGTTTTGATCTCGACCCAGAAGCAGCTCACATCTGCCAAGACCGATGGCGGTCTTTTAAAGACAATTCGTCGCGAGTTGGAGTCTGTCTTGTTCGATTACAACACGGTGGTGCAGCACTTTATGGATATCCAAGTTCAGGCCATTGGCGCAAAGTCCCTCGCTAACACCTTGAAGCGCAAGAACAATGAGCTCTCGGCCCAGCTGACCCATTACCGATCCATGCTTCTCGGCATCAAGTCTTTCAACAACAACGACCCCATCAAGTCGCCCACAGTGACGACTTTGCGCTCAGAGTTCCGCGTCTTGTTGGAAAAGATCCAAGAGGAGCATAATGGCAATGTTGACCGCGAGAGAGCCGACAGGGCAAAGGCACAGGACTGGAATCGCAAGTTGAGAATGGAGAAGGACTTTATGAAGCTCGAGCTCCAGAATCAGATCGAGAAATGGAGACGTGTCTCTGTGTACTGGGAGGACAAGTGGCGAAAGACTGCGAACGACTTGCATGAAGCTGTGACGAGCGGTGCGACTTCGGACATGCTCTATGAGATTGCTTCTAATAACCCCGCACTGCAGCCCCCAGGCACCTTGCCCTTGTCTGCAACGGCGTCTCCCAGGACAAGCCAAACTCTTAGCAGCGGCGCTGCAACATCCAAGCGACTATCGCTTGCCATCCTAACCTCGGGTAACAATGTGGGACCTGACCCGCTCCTGACACCCTCTGCGATGAAGCAACAGATCATGGAGAGCAAGATGCGTTCCAGCGCAACTGCTGGTGGACCAGGCTCTCACTCTCGCCAGACCAGTAGCTCATTTTTCCAACCCGCAACCAGTCATTACTCGTTAACGTCGGCCAACCCACCTGTCACTGCCATCTCCTCCCCTCCTATTCCGCAGTCAAATGCCCCTTCCACAGCAACCCTGGCTGTCGGAGCCCTCACAGAGTCGTTCACAGATCTTGTCTCGACCGTGAAACCCTTCTTGAGCCGCACTGTCTCCCAGGCGGCCAGCGGCGTTAGTGCCACAACCAGCTCTTTGGTCGGAGGTGTTGGTACGGGTCGTGGACCTGCTAGCCCGTCCTCAAGATTAGCGGCTTCTCAATCGCTTAGGACACCTATTGCAGCGGGCCTGCCTTCAAGTATGCAGGGAGTTGGGGCTATGGGTAACACCGCAGTCTCAAAGACGTCGATTAGATCAAGGAGCATGGCGGCATCAGCGATCGGTACAGCGAGAACTCAGGCGTTGCAGGCGGGAGCTCCTGGAGCAGAAGTGACGGAGGAAAGCAGGGAAGCACAGACTAGGGCAAACTCGAGCATCTCGACAGTATCGCGGTCGGTGGATCAGGCGTTGAGTGAATCAGATCGGTTGAAGGCTGACGTGAGGCGACTACTGAACCGATAAGAAAGCGGGAGGCGTGTAGTTTTTGTAGTTTTGTTAATTTTTGGGATATTTTTGAAATATACAAGTGCCAAACGCAATAGAGGAAACAATAATGGTTGATTCCAGACTTTTGTGCTTCCTAGACCCGTAGACCAAGGGGTTTCGGGCAAAACGCAGGCAAATTGCGGAAACCCAACAAGATACATGGTCTGACACGCGAATTTAGTTATCTGTTCATTCACTGCTACGCTTATAGCTACTTAAGGACTTCATGGATTAAGCTTTGAAGACAAATCGAGGCCATGCAAATTACCTTGCAGAAAGACAGCGATTCAGCCACGCGGACCAGTACTCTCGGGATGTCATATGTCAGATTTATTCAGTTTGCTTTGACAAAACCTGGGATATCACGCCAGCAACTGCGCGCAATGTTTCTAAATGTGCTAATCTGTTCTGTTCCATGATATCTCTCTGCGTCTCCATTTGCATCTTCATCTGCATCTTCATCTGCTCTATCCAATTTTCCTGTTCTGCCTTCAGCTCTTGAGCACGCCTCTGCTGCTCCAGTGCCAACTCTCTTTCACGCATCTGAGCTTTGATATCCAATTCCTTCATCCTCCAATCATACTCTCGGATCGACTCTTCCCTTTGGTGCTGCAAAGCCTCACGCTTTAGTTGGAGTTCTTTGTCCTTAATCTCAAAGAACCTGTTCTGCACTTCGCTCGTCTGTGTCAACAATGTCTGCAACTCATTTTCAGTAGAAATATATGATGATGCATCCGAGACAACATCCTGTTCTAATGGTGGCGCGGGGTCAGCGCGAGTCGGCACATGCTGTGATCTGCGGATGAAACTGAACACCAGTGAGGACGGTGTGGGCGCGGGTGCAGTCTTGGTGTTAGTGGATGATGTTGCCCGAGTGGGAGATGGCAAGTTGTTGTGGCTGTGATTATGGCGCGGTGTTTTCGGTGGTTCTATGGTATCAGGAACATCTTCCAACGCATTCGTATCGCCTTCCAAGTTGTCCCCGAAATTGAGAGTTGGTTTGCGTTTTGATATATGATGTCGTACAAGCGGTTCCTCCTCGTCCTCTGTGAAGGCAGTGCCATCGCGAGCGTTTTCGTTGGCACTTGTCAACAAGTCTGCGGGTTGATGAGCAAGGGCAGGTGAAGAGGACGCGTCGGAGGTCGGACCACATTCGTGGCTAAAATGGCATTTATTTACCCCAGAAAGAAAGTTAATGAGACAGAAATGGCGAATGACAGAAAAGTGCAATGTGTACATGTTGCCATTGACATTGGCTAACCTTGGAACCGGGTCGGCCATGACCGCGGGCTCACTGATTACGAAAGAGTCATGCTTTGAGCTCTCAGCGAACTTCCTGCGGAAAAAGTCATGAGTAGAGTTGGGTGATGCGGGTGCCTTGCCACCCACTGACACCGAGAGCTGACCACGTTCGTGAAAGTCGTTTTCGAGTCTCTTCCACCTTCTTTCAACCATCGATGCGTTCACCAGTTCAGGATCGATATTTCCAACCAAGCCGGGATTCTTTCGTAGCTTGGTTGCAAAGTATTCTGCCATTCTGTTGAAGAGGACAACATTCTTGGTGCCCTTCGTATTGCCATATTTGTAGAGTCGAGTCCAGTTGCCTGGAAGATCCATAAACTCGACCAGGATACTGAAATGTGCCTGGCTGAAGCGGTACCTCTGAACATGGAATTTAACGCCTGTTATAGCTTCCTTGGAAGGGTTGTGCTCTGTGGAATGCAGTGTTTGTCTTGTTGGAGGCATGGTGGATGGCGATGGAGAGAATGGGTTTGGCTCCTGAAACTTAGTCACTCGCCATGTTTAGTGTGTAACGTGACTTGGTTGCTTTTGTACCTCTGCTTTTGTGCCCTATTTAGTCTTCAAACGCGTCTTCGAGTTTGGTTCTCCAATGGTCCTCCCATATGCCGAGTAGAGAGGCCACGACCGCCTGTTGCTGTGTGAAGCCGGCAGTGTGCAGCAGCCAGGAGAGGCGGTGCTTTGAGGTCCAATAAGCGTTGGAAGAGGTGGACGGACTGGGTTGGGCGATGTTCCATATCTTGTCATGAGCATTCAAAGAGCATGTGGTCCTCCTGCGTCCCCTCTTCTTGGCAAGGGAAGGTCGTTGGAGCAATCTTGTGTAATTGACCTGATAGCGCCACATGGCTCTGAACCTCAGTATGGGACTGCATTTTGCCGGTTGCCACCAATTTTAAGGTAAAAAGATGTGAGACGTGGATGGTTGGCCAAGGTGGGGGGATTCAGCCAGGAAAGCATATATGAAAGATATATCTGCTCTAAAAAGATGTACCAGCCGCAACCTTGGTGTCTGGAATCCCTCTGTGGAGGGGTTTACACATTCAGCGGGCTCAGCAGGTCGTTGGTATTCATGGGCAGAGAAACCACACGAGAACGATCGTTTTGTTTCTTTAAGAAAACAGCTGTGCCCATTCCGCGCGTAATCAACTTTGTGGCCTTGTTGCAAAAAAAAAAAAAAAAACCAGACCAGACCAGACAAGATCGAGCATATTTTTTTCATGACGCTGAAAATAATGCCCAAGCAGCGCCTCAAAACATCCAAGGCGGGGGACTTTCTACCATCGAGCCGTACACTAAACGGTTCAATACTGAAAAGCAAAGGTCGGCAAGGAGACGAGACGAAAAAAATAATTGACAATAGCCTTCAGCGCACTCACTGGCCACCCCACGCTATGAGACACGCAATACCCTCAAGTAGATCTCGCCCCTTGGGGGACCCTACCAACTCTCGCTAAAGCAAGCAGACAAGTCTTGATGGCATACCTACTACCCTCCAGCAACACAGCGGCACTTTAAACGATGCACAAAGTGGACCTCCCCTGATACCGAAATAAACGTGAGCAATTATAGTTGTACGCGAAGAAGCGCGCTACCGCGAGGTCCCCCCGCCAAGAGACGCTTGTTGAACTTACTACTCAGTGCATTGCCCTTCGTAGTTCTCCCTAAACCTAATACAGAGTGATTTGTGGGCTGAAACATACCGGCAAGGCGGCAGTGCAACTCAAGAGCAGCTTGAGCATCTTATGACATGACAAAAAGGAACAAAATAGGACGCGTGTTGATGGTAGGTCTAGTGAATCCTTACTTTTGTCTATTTGTTCCAAAGGGCTGTCGCGATGAACTTGAGCGAGAGTCTCTGTGTTGTGGCATCGAGTTGACGTCGAGGGATGCACGGCTGTTGAAGTAATCGAAGGTCAACCTGGCATCCCTGGTGTTTCTTTTGTCCGTTGATTTTAAGCTGACTTGCTTATGATTTAAAAGGGTGGTTTAAAAGAGCTGTTTGTGCCAGTTTAGTCGCGAAACCAGACCGTCATTCTACGCGTTACCTGTTGTTTTTGTTTGGAATCCCGGAAGCATTATCCTTGAACAGTCTCCCATGCTTTATCCTGTATTTTTTTGAATATATCTGACGCAAATCCACATGGTCAATCTCGTAGATTCGTTGAGCAGAAGCCAGCCAAGTAAACTGCATTTGCCATATGCTTACAACCTGCTCGTAATTGGAAATTGGAAACCATGAGTAGCACACTGCACTCATAATCGAACTGGAAGATCAGAGAAGGAAGATAGCGCAGCAGAAAACACGATGGTCTGGTAGGAAGTGATGTTGAATGCTAGAGAAAAAAAATGACTATGACTCCGTGCAAGTTCGGCGGTAGTCTGGCCTACTGCTCTTGTACTCGTACTCGTTATTTGACGCGACTTGCTACGTCTCTATTACGAGAAAATGCTACCCGAGTACCATAATTTCGTCCCAGTTGCATATCAAAATATCAACCGGGCGTAGGGGCGAACGTAATGGATAGTTCCCGGACAAAATTTCAAATGTCAGTTCCGAGGGGACCATTGGCAACCTTTTAGGTCGTGTTTATTTGGTATTGCGCTCCACGCAATGAAACTACTCAAAAACAACTGGTGTGCATGCAGATGAAGCGGTCTCAGATTCAACTTGCCCTCCTTGCCCTCGACAGTTTGTCCTGTACCGTTGGAAGTCGTTGGAAGTCGTTAGAGTACATGACGTATCCCTAGAGGCGAGAGCACTTTCTAACGTACATCGATCGCGTGAGGCGGTCGTCCACGAATATGCCATGGACTAGGACAGTCGCTTCATTCATCCGAACTGCAGAGAGACACAGGGAACAGTGATGTCGATACACGTTAGACATGATTGAAGTTGACTACATGTGCAATGTGTCTGGATTGACACTTTAAAAAAGTCCGCAGATACTCACAACTGGACATACTTCGTCCAGTCAATCACGAGGAATCCTTTCTCCTGCTTGTAGAGTTTAATGCAGACTAACCGTCAAAAAAGTTGAAGTTGTAAATGTACAAATGTACAACCAAACACGGAATTTTAACAACCAACAGAGTTGAATACCTTGATTAACAACCCCTCGTGCTCTCAGCAAGATGAAAATGCTCGCCGCCTCTGACCCATGGCCGAAGACAGAACCAACACAACCAATCTCTTTTGTTGAGTATGGCGACAAAGGGGCAGCGGGACACAACTTTGGGAGCGACAAAGGGAACAGAAAAGTTCAACAACAAGCATCATGCAAAACGCATGAACACTCGCTACCTTTGCCCCAAGGCCTTAGTCACATCGACTCAAGCAACTCCTTTGCCGTGAACAAAGACAAAAGGACAGTGGACACTAACCGCGAACAGTCAATGAACTTTGGCAGCGACAGAGGGAACCGAAGTTCAGCTACGAGCATTTTCATCTTGTGGATTACCCGCCACCTCTGACCCATGGCCGAAGACAGAACCAACACAACCAATCTCTTTTGTTGAGTATGGCGACAAAGGAGCAGCGGGACACAACTTCGGGAGCGACAAAGGGAACAGAAAAGTTCAACAACAAGCATCATGCAAAACGCATGAACACTCGCTACCTTTGCCCCAAGGCCTTAGTCACATCGACTCAAGCAACTCCTTTGCCGTGAACAAAGACAAAAGGACAGTGGACACCAACCGCGGACAGTCAATGAACTTTGGCAGCGACAGAGGGAACCGAAGTTCAGCTACGAGCATTCCGCGTCTTACACATTGAGACGGTAGGATCACTCACACCAGGTATGGAGGTATCAATGCCGTATTCCTATAGTACAAGCATCAAGCACGTCAGTATAGAAGCAAAGGATAAGTCAGAGATAAACGAGAGTGGGAAAGCATAACGGCAGAAATACTGTTGGTCATGGTGGTGGAGGAGTGGATGATTTTTTTTTCTCGTCCGTCAGGGTGACGTAATGACCCCGCCGTCACATTCCTCTTGCCGTGCCGCTCTCACCCCAAAATGGCGAAATATGACAACCTTGCATTCTTTGAAGAGAGGAAAGATCTCGATCCAGTCTCATTCTTCCGATGGAAGCGCTATGAGACCCAGGAGGATAAGAAAGTAGCACACTCCGCCTATGTCTCCTTGATGCATACAGCGACATCCTTGCCGGAGTGGAGAGAGCATGGAGAGGTGATGGAAGGGCACTGGCAGCGGTGCAGAAAAGATTCATCTCTTGCTGACTTCTGGGCAGCACTGCCACTCAACACTCATTCACAGGCAAATTGTTTGTCTGATGTTCAGCAGCACCCGTGTTACATATACTATGACATTATAGTCTAACCGCTTTCCTCGTCTTCGCAGCCTTCAATCATCAGGCGTCTACAGGTACGTATCTGATTTACAGCCAAACATCAAGCTCACCGCCTCACACTAATAAACTGTCAAATATAGACCAAGCAGTTAGTAGTAAATGTCAAGCGACTTCATCGCAGGGATAATGAACTTTCGCAGACGTTGGATGCAGGGCTGCTCAGTGCTGCAAAGCAAAGTGCCGGCACAGAAGGTATCTTGTCAGAGATGTTGTTCTGGGCCTCTACGCGTACGTTTTGACATGGGGACCAACGTTGCTCAAAACAATCTTTTGATTGTAGGATCATCAACAACACCTCCTGGCTCGCCGCCGCCGCACACCTCAACAGACTCAACAGACATTGTAGCGGCAAGCTCAACTTTATCCAGCCGTGATGTCCAGGTTGCGTCAGGAGACGGATTATTGTTGGGGTCCGACTCAATCGCATCATCTCGTACAGCGACCATGTCGCCTTTAACTTCTGCTTCGTGTGGAAAGTTGACTAAAGCGACGGACAACGCGACGACAAAGTTCGGAACTACGTTGAAGAGCGCGGAGCATCGTAGGCTGATACTACGGCCAAGGAAACCATCATCATCGAAAGCGCACCCTTTGACGTCAGAGACATCTTCTTCAGCATCGCCAGTTTCTCTATCAGTACCAGCAGTTACGTCGTCATCAATGGTATCATCCCCATCATCGGCGCCATCCATTTCAACGTCGTCTGCATCTCGCTCCATGTCATTGACGTCAGCACCTGCGCATGTTGAGCCGTCCAATACCTCTGCTGAATCAGAGCAGCTGTTGGACCGTGAGCGTGAGGAACTGTTACGCAGTGTTGATGAGTCTAGTCATCCGTGTTGTGACTGGAAAATAGACGATGTATGCATAGCATGTATTTTCGCAGAGTATCAACGATCTTGCATCGAGGCTCTTAGTGCTCGCGAAATCAAGAAGACAGATATTGCAGATATCATGGCGATCATCGGAGTCTTTGCACCGTCGATGCCAACGAGCCGAATGCATGAGTTTTTTTCAGCCCAACAGCTAAAGATCATCTTGGGGCCAGGGGCAGAATTGCCAGATATTGATGTTGATGATGCAAAGATACAGAAGGCCGTGAGAGTAAGTCAGTATTAAAGCAGTGAATGACGTTGTGAACCTTTCAGGCAATGTTTTACGGCAATTCTTTTCTCTCTTAAATAGTTGTATCTTAACAACAAAGGCGATGAGGCCGAAGTGCCGATGACTGGGGGCAACAAGAAAATCAGGATCATGTTGGAGACACTGTAGGTGAAATTGACGCGAACATGTATGACATCGATTCCTTGCGAAGGCGTGCTCCTGACGCTTACATTCCTCCATCAGTCTGGAATATCTACCAATGAAGACAGACAACACGGTATCAGAGAGCACTTTTACAGTCAAATACGTGGCTCCCATCATTCAAGCTTATGTCGATAGTGACAGAGTCACCAGCGATTTGTAAGTGCCTTGCATGTGCGCGTTGGTGTAGTATAAAACAAGTTTCCCTCATCCCACTAACCTTGCAGACATAGCCCGAATACCGACTCAGTCACACAAAAACACCAGAATCTAAAGGCAGACAGACCGGACATCAGAGGAAAGGCCTTTGGGCAGGAGGTTTTGTGGGGAGAGGTGACCGGACCCACACAGGCTGGGAACAACGCCAAGAATCTCTGGGACACCTACAAGTTGGCTAGATTTGGCAAAGCGTCTATCATTGCTGGCAAGGAGTCTGCGCCTCTCGTCCAGGTTATTGACGACCATGGGACGTACATGAGGTTGTATCTGAAAGTGAGAGGTGTGATGATCTTGGAAGAATTAGGAGAATTTGTCATACCCACGCGCAAGTCCTTGGTGCCGGCCCTGGTGGCAACGTTGCCCACGTTGGAATTGCTGAAGGCAAGTTGAGGAAATGAACTAAAGCTTGAAACAGTGGAAGGTGGATTTGAATCTCATCCTTTTCTTTATCGACTATTAGGAGCATCTGAAAGAAGCGAGCCACGAAAAGGTGAGCGAATTGAAACGATCATGGGGACATCAGGATGTCAAGGGTGCGAAGAAGCGTTTGATATAGGATCGGATCATAAATGATGTTGGTCATAATAAAAACCAATCCTGTGAACCTACTGGAAATAATTAACGCGATCATGGAAGCCACTATACTATTGGCATCCGACATACGCAGCCAGTGGTGTGAGGGTTGTCTTGGACTTTGACATCAATGAGCTGGCTCTAGTTTGCGTCCGTGATTGTTACAGGATTGACTTAGTTAGCAGTGGGCGGCACCTTATAAAAGCACGGGTACCATGGGGTCATCACAAAAGCATTTCTTTTCCAGCTCGCCGTCTTTTTACATATGCCTTCAATTGCTTTCAGCATGCCCTGCCATGTTTTTTTATTTATTTATTTAATTGGTAAACTGGCCTATGTCCTCACCCTGCATCGTTCTCGAGACTTGAGAATTGAAAAGGTCGTCGTTGATTTAACAAGTGTTTTCTGTTCCGGATATGTCACACTAAGCAGAGTTCAGAGATTGCTCAAACCACATTTTTTGGCTCGTTGAAAATAAACTTGATGTTTTTTGAGCTTCTGGATTTACGTGGCTGGGATATGGCTGTGCCGATGGTTCTTGTAATTGCAGGGCTGGTAGGCTTGGTCATGGTAATGACACCAACCAGAGGTTGACTATCAGTTAGAGTGGATGGGGCTATAGCCCGTGGAGGCAGTTGAGATGGCTGAGACAGTTCAATTTAGTAAGGTGAATATTGACAAGGAAGAACTGGAAGAGCTGATGGGAGTCGACTTGAAGGTGGATACAGAGCAACAGGCGGTGACATTGGTGGTGGTGCTGTTGAGGCAGGAGGTTGTCTAGCTCTGGCGTGTACCAATGACTGGACCTTTACCCTTTTGTTCTACTCGAGATTTCCGTTCTCGACGAGTCTATCGTAAGACACCTGCGTTGACTTTAAACAGGAGGGAATTTGGCTGGGGCGGTACATCTTTTTGCCAGAAGAAGGAAAATGAATTCCGTTTCTTCCAAATTAAATAAATACGGGTTGTGGCATCTCACTGTTGCTGAAGCTCCCACTTATTCTGCACCCCATATGTCTTTTCGCAATGTCAAACTAGAGTCAAGCTCAACGAGGTCTTCTTTCCCCGCAGATTTTGCCAAGCCCGTCCCCTTGACTGTGATTTCGCCAGAGAGTAGATAGGGACAGTGGGAATCTCGTTAATCCAGATGGCAATGCATTTGGCTACCTTGAGAGAGTCATAGTTACTCCCGCCATTTACCTGCACTTGGTTCTTCACTTTGGCATTCAGAGCACTGGGCAAAAACCACATTGCATCAACAACCAGATTCCCTTCGACCACACCAGTTCTAAGTTGAATGTTGGTGTGAGGTAGAGCCACATGTTCCACGGTACCAAACGAATAGACGACATGAAGAGACTTTGTCGGGAATGCACTCAGCTGACCCAAAAAGGAACAGGTTTAGTGAATCATTACTTTTGTCTATTTGTTCCGAAGAACTGTCGCGATGGACCTGCGCGAGAGTATCTGTGTTGTAACATTGAGTTAGAGGTCGCAGGATGCGCGGCTGTTGAAGCATTCGAAGGTCAACCTGTAATCCCTGGTGTTTCTTTAGAACGTTGATTTCAAGCTGACCTGCTCATGCTAAAAAAAGGTGGTTTACAAGAGCTGTTTGTGCCAGTTTAGTCACGAAACCAGACCGTCATTCTACGCGTTACCGGTTGTTTTTGTTTGGAATCCCGGAAGCATTATCCTTGGATGGTCTCCCATGCTTTATCCTGTATTTTTTTGAATACATCTGACGCCTTATTTTGTGAAAGAATTTGCAAATCCACATGGTCAATCTCGTAGATTCGTTGAGCAGAAGCCAGCCAAGTAAACTGCATTTTCCATATGCTTATAACCTGCTCGTAATTGGAAATTGCCAATCGTGAGTAGCACACTGCACTCATAATCGGACTGGAAGATCAGAGAAGGAAGATAGCGCAGCAGAAAACACGATGGTCTGGTAGGAAGTGATGTTGAGTGCTAGAGAAAAAAAATGACTATGACTCCGTGCAAGTTCGGCGGTAGTCTGGCCTACTGTTCTTGTACTCGTACTCGTCTCTATTACGAGAAAATGGCACCGAGTACCATAATTTCGTCCCAGTTGTATCTCAGGGGCGAACGTAATGGATAGTTCCCGGATAGAAAATTTAAATGTCTAGTGACCAGCTTCAATGCCGTCCACAATCGTATCCATCACCAATGACCTGGTCCTACTCGTCCGTTGGAAGTATCTTAAAGACCAACAAGTCGTCAGTGTAGGTTGATATCACAGGAGAAACAACAACAGCGGCTTTGAATAATAGGCTTACCCCTGGACTTGGAGTTCTGGCCCACTGATGTATCTCGTCTCTGGTAGTCGCGATTGTTGTTGCTCCAGCTACCGCTGTGGTCATGGTAGCCATTACTTCTGTCCCGTGAGCGTTCTGGAGAGTGCACAGGAGGTTCTCCTCTCTTTTCGAGATGATCTTCGATCCTTCCTTGTAATTTACCCCTCTTGTAATCTCTATCTTCACCTTCGACGCTATGGCTTGCGAAGCAAAACAAGTTGTACTTACTGAAGGATCAATGAGACAAGAGATGCTACATAGGTTGATATAGTGCACAACCCAACAGCAAGCACTCACCTTTCGTCCCAATAATGTCACAATCTGACCTCACAGCCTCTAGTTCCGTCAATCAACAGCGGCCGTCGCCAACTGATATTGAGTGAGGTTTGGAGGACCATTTGATGAAGATCTGCCAACTAGTCCACAGTCACCTAGACCTCGCGAAGCCCCCACACTTGCGTATTTTGTTTGGATTTAGTGATATCAGATGGAATTTAACATGGCGTGGATAAGGATGTGAGTGTCTTTTTTTATTTTGCCACATGTATGATGGATGTAAGGTGTCCTCTGTCGTCTTCGTGATGTATGAATATCCATAGAATACAGATAGATAAGACTAGTGAAGGATGTGGTAATTTATTGCAAACTGAAATAATCTATAGTTTGACACTTGCAAGGATACTGATTTGTCCAGTGTGCCTTATACATGTATCCCTTCTTCGTGTTGAACAGCTTTAAAGGTTGATATGATGATTTTCACCTTGTCAGATTCAATGGGTTCTGAGCGCACTAGGCCTTGCTCCGTGCAGAAGCAAAGTTTGTTGTCTTGTACGTGTAGTGACATGACACGCCTGCAACTATAAGGAAAGATATAGTTCTTATAGACACAAGCTATTTCATCTTCCGCTAGGCGTGGAAGTGCGATGCATAGTGAATAACATTGGTTATGAAGAGTATCTGAAACTGACTTCCTGACATCTGCGTCCTCATCCTTGAGTGCATCAAGGAGGGGCTGGATGGCTGATTCAGGCAACGTAGACTGCTTGCCTAATGCTGATGCTGCTGACCTCTTGACAAATGCGTCTCCATCCTTGAGTGCACCAATGAGGAACTGGATGGCCGATTCAGGCAACGTAGACTGCTTGCTTAATGCTGATGCTGCTCTCCTCCCGACATTTGCGTCTTCATCCTTGAGTGCACCAATGAGGGACTGGATGGCCGATTCAGGTAGCGTAGATTGCTTGCCTAATGCTTCTACTGCTGACTCCCTGACATTTGCGTCTTCATCCTTGAGTGCACCAATTAGGGACTGGACGGCCGACTCAGGCAACGTAGACTGGTTGCTTAATGCTTCTGCTGCTGTCTCGCTGACATTCCAATCTTCATCCTTGAATGCACCAATGAGGGACTGGATAGCCGATTCAGGCAACGTAGACTGGTTGCCTAATGCTGACGCTGCTCTCTTCCTGACATCTGCGTCTTCATCCTTGAGTGCACCAATGAGAGACTGGATGGCCGATTCAGGCAACGTAGACAGCCTTCCTAATGCTGATGCTGCTGACTCCTCGACATTCCAATCTTCATCCCTGAGTGCACCAATGAGAGACTGGATGGCCGATTCAGTCAACGTGGACTGGTTGCCTAATGCTGATGCTGCTGAATACCTGATATCTGCGTCTTTATGCTTGAGTGCACCAATGAGGGACTGGATGGCCGATTCAGGCAACGTAGACTGCTTGCCCAATGCTGATGCTACTGACGTCCTGACATATCCGTATTCATCGTTGAGTGCACCAATGAGGGACTGGATGGCCGATTCAGGCAATGTAGACTGCTTGCCTAATGCTGATGCTGCTCTCCTC
Source organism: Dissophora ornata (assembly GCA_025201705.1). NCBI lineage: Eukaryota > Fungi > Mortierellomycota > Mortierellomycetes > Mortierellales > Mortierellaceae > Dissophora > Dissophora ornata. The sequence goes on along the minus strand of MU616750.1, from coordinate 24,377 downwards.
CTGACATCTGCGTCTTTATCCTTGAGTACACCAATGAGGGACTGAACGGCCGATTCAGGCAACGTAGACCGGCAACCCAATGCTTCTGCTGCTGACTCCCTGACATTACAATCTTCATGCTTGAGTGCACCAATGAGGGACTGGATGGCCGATTCGGGAAACGTAGACTGGTTGCTTAATGCTGATGCCGCTTTCCTCCTGACATACTGGTCTTCATCCTTGAGAGCACCAATGAGGGACTGGATGGCCGATTCAGGCAACATAGACTGGCTGCCTAATGCTGATGCTGCTGACGACCTAACATTCCAATCTTCATGCTTGAGTACACCAACGAGGGACTGGATGGCCGATTCAGGAAACGTAGACTGGTTGCCTAATGCTGATGCTGCTCTCCTACTGACACTCCAATCTTCATGCTTGAGTACACCAATGAGGAACTGGATGGTCGATTCAGGCAACATAGACTGGTTGCCTAATGCTGATGCTGCTCTGCTGCTGACATCAGCGTCTTCATCCTGGAGTGCACCAATGAGGGACTGGATGGCCGATTCAGGTAGCGTAGACTGCTTGCCTAATGCAGATGCTGCCCTCCTCCTGACATATGCGTCTTCACCCTTGAGTACACCGATGAGGAACTGGATGGCCGGTTCTGATAATGTAAAACGAGCTTCCAAAGTTTTCACAATAACTCTCTTCCAGGAACACACTGAACCGAAGTTCTCAACTAGAAGAGCCTCTGGAAATGAGATCTGACAACCCAACATGCTTCTGCTGTCTTTGCTGTGACAGGTTTGAGTCTCAAAGTGCAGCCATTTCATAAGCTCCGCGTCTAACCTGGTCACCACCGTGGTATCCAATCGAGCTCGCGCCTCATTCAGGCAAGATGCCAGTATTTGTTGATGGCGTCCTCCAATCAAATCGCGTGGTGATCCTTGTACAATATCGAAAAACTCTTCTAATGCCTCTCCATCTAGCAGTCCCGCCACCATCCACCACACAACCTCATATTGAGGGTTGTATTTATGCTCTTGCACAAATGCTTTCGTTTGCTCCACCGTCATCATCCTAGCTGAAGGGTGTGGTTGTTTAACTTGTAGATGCTGAGCTATCCATGTTGCCGCGAAATACTCTTGGAATGTCAGATGCAAGAAATACCAGGCTTGCTGAGAATCGCTCTTGCTGGTATCCAGATCTGCGTCTGCTGTGTGCAAAAATGATGTCTGCCTCATTATTTCAAGGAGCTGAGGCGGTAAAAGGCTAATCTTGACTGTTGCACGGTACTCTCGGAGATCCCCTATTGCGCTGAGTAGAGCTTTCTCATCAAATTCGATTTGGTGATTGTTCTTCATCCCTTTGAACGCAAGATACCCAAGATGCTGTAACTCAGTAGCCATTAGATCATCGATATCCTCAGGTGTCAATTTGCTGATTTGTCGCGGTGTCAGATCCGTTCCTCCAGCTGTATTCCTTAGCCGCAGTGCATCTTTGCACCACAGTCTCCGCACCATTAGTTGATACAGTCTCGTCATGGTTATCGTGGGACCGTCCGTTGGAAGTGAATCCCAGCTGAAGCAGATCACGTCGAGTTGCACAGGGATATTGACCAGACCCTGAATCAATGGCGTCTGTTGAATAAAGTCTTGAACTGTCCTCACTGCCTCAGGTTTGAGCACCTTGACTAGGAAGTCTTTGACATTCCGCTGACTGAATCCAACCGTCTCAAGCTCTAGATCTATCGATGGCAACAGTGATCTGTCCAAGCCTGAGGGTCTGGAAGTGATGATGACATGTTGTTGTCTGAGCAAGATCCTGAGGAATGATCTCAAGGCAATGCCTTCATCACACTCTGTGTCTGTTACAATCTCATCCAGACCGTCCAGTATGAAAAGTACCCTGCCATTTTGAGCACTAGTTTCAAGTGCGTGGGCTAATGAATCCCCTTCACTAAGGTCCTGAGTAAAGAACTTCTCGCGTAATAGGCCTTCCAGAGTGCGGCTCTTGAATGCTTTGAGCTGACGCAATGGGAGCCACAGTACAGTGTCGAAACGATCTCTCCACAGTCCGGTCTGATGTGCATGGACAAGCTTTTTGCACAATGTTGTTTTGCCGATCCCTGCTCGTCCTTGTACCAAAATTGTTTTAGGAACATTTTTTTTTCCATTACGTAGCTTGCGCTTGTTGAAAAGTTGTTCCAAGGGAATCGACGATTGCATATTGGTTCTTTCTACGGCTTCGAAACTCGGGATTCGATGAAAGACGGCTGCCTGTTCCTTGAGATCTTGCTTTTCCTTTTCTCGTTGTGCTGGGGCCTCAACGATCGCTAGATTGACGAAGCATGTCTCCAAATCCAGTTCATCTCCTGAGACTCGAAGGATGACAAGGTATGGTGTATAGTAGGTCTTGAGTGCAGACTGAATGTCTTCCAGACTGGACTGTGTAGGAAGACTTGCACGAATATCGGCTTTGAGTTGCTGAAAATCCGTTCCTATCTGAACAACCACATCTTTCATCTCTGAGTCACTGGATCGAATCTCTTTTCTGAAATCCATAAATTGGGCTGGTAGATTATCCAGATTCGCATTCCGCTGATTTCTATCATGAACGGCCTTGAGCAAAATGCCTTTCGGAGTAGTATGCCAAGCCGGATCCCATACTGGCCGTAGACTGTCCTGGTATATTTTCGACATAGAAGATTTGGAGGTGAGTGGGATTCCCATGTCGTCCTTCGCGCCATCTGTAGATCCTTCTGATATCCCGAGACGTAGAAGAGTACTCTGCACCATCTCTGGTACTAATGGAATAGGTTTCGTCCCCAAGGCAACAAGAAACTCGATAGCACCATTACTGATCGCAGTGTCCGTTTGAACTACTGCAATCTCTTCGAGCCGCAAAACTACACCTAGCTGAAAGCAGACATCTGATTGGAACTTGCTGTGGAGCACAAAATCCTCAAATTGCTCCCAACTATGTTGTCCCACCAGATAGTCGACATAGATCAGTCCCTGGTACCAGCGATCCTGAATCGAAATGTCGAATATCTTTTTGATATTTTGGTATGCCGGCTCGGCGCTGGCCAGATCGTGCTTGGTTGCTATATTCGATATATTTCCTGCTAGTACAAATGCCAATTTTCCATGGCGGTATATGCTCATTTTGAGTGACTCGTTGTTGCCAACGACTGTAAGTGCCTGTTTAGCATACAATGCTTGGAAGCATACCATCACATTTGTGTGTGAGGTTAAACTGCCCAGTTGAGTCTTAAGGACGTCGTAGACGGATTCGCGGTCAAGTCCAAACACTTCTCTACGCACCATGGCGTCAAGGAGTGAGTTGAGAGCGATGAGCAAAGGTAGCAATTCACCAATATTGTTGGAAGTACGAATGCTGCTCAGACGAGTTTGGAGAGTTTTGAGAATCTCCACGAAGGTTCCATGCAATGAACCCAAGTCGATCTTATAAGGAAAAGAGTCCAAGATGACGGCCAAGCCTTGAAGAGCGATATTTGTGAGCAGAGGCATATCTCTCAAAACGTTGAGGATCTTTGTGGTGATGTGCAAGAATATGTCTCGGTCTTGGATGTCAGCCAGGACTACCAGTTCCTGCATGGTGTCAAAGGTGACAGGACTTTTGCCAAATTGTTTGATGATGTCGTAAACCTTGTTATCAATGATCTCTTTCGCTTTGTCGTCAGCAATCTTGTACGCGGCCGTCATAGAGCGAACATCTGATACTATGCCAATATCACTGACAACAACTTCCGATGCCAAGGTCGAGGGAGTTTCCACTGTCGATTTGGTGGTCAAAGTGGATGTGGAAATGCAAGCCGATACCGACACAGACGCGGATTGGGAATCGGTGTTGGACTGAGTAGACAGCGAGTGTCTTGGAAAGAAATATTGGTGCGGACTTGAGATTTGAGAGGGTTTTTTCACCACCTGTTTGAACTTTCCCTTTGCGTGGTGGAAATTCGCATGCCATCCAACTGAAATGTATCGACGAGAGTCGCTGTTTTCCTTGGATGCCTTGCATAGAGGTAGAATCGTCAGCCGATCATGAGCTTCACTGGGGTAAAATTCGCTAGCCTTTTCATATTTCGCTTTGGCTTTGTCGAAGTCGCCTCGGTCTCTGTATTGATCGCCGTCTTTGATGTAATCTAGGCCTTTTTGCACTTTGGGTACGTCATATGAATTGTAAGCTTCTGCGTCTTGTCGTCATTACTCCATTTCCATTGGCATTCCATTATATACATTTTACACCGAGATAATTGGCAACTGTTGTTGTTCATGGTATATAACTTACACTGAGAGTCAGTGATATTGGAAGCAATACCAGAGATCGAGCGTGAATGGTAGTAATGACCAGAAACGGGCTTGGACTCATCATGTTTTGTGGCTATAATCGAGCAGTGACATACTGAATAAACAATATTCTTTTGAACCTCGACTTTTCCAGTATAATGCAGTCCTAAGCACAACTTACAACTCATAGTGGACTTGGTAAAGCCTTTTGAAAGTGTTTTGGCGGGTTTGGTCGCTTGAACTGTTGATAACTAGTGTGAGTTCTTGAATTGTAAGACCGAAACTTTTGGGTGAATATCTTTGTCAACATTAGTATATCTACGTCAAAGGCTAGTCTCACGCTACTAACCAAGTAAACAAAAAAGAACAGAGAGACAGCGATAGAAAATTGATGTTGTGAATGGTGTGAATGGTGTGGGAAGGTTAATGAAAGAATGAAAGAACGGTAAGAGAAAATCCCCACATCAAAAGGCGAAATCAAAAGATTTTTTTTTTTTTGGGGGGGCCAAGTGTTTATTCAAACCGAAGCGATGAGGTCACGGAAATAAAAAATGTTAAACTTGTGGAGCTTTTTTTTTTATTTCAGTCGCATGCTCGAAGTGTGTTAGCGCGGAGAGCCATCCTCCGCATGGATTGGGACATTTTGTTGCTGGGAATGGTGTGGTCCTCAAGGATAAAGGCGTAATGCATTTGGCATATTCCTTGGAGGGAAATCAAAAGATGGCTGTGCAAATATTAAGATTCATGCAAACCTTAATAATCAATCCATTGCTTCGCCACCCATGGGAAACTTGTCCACATGTCGAACTCTCGATCATCTCAATCGATTATATGTCAACAGGCACCACCAGCAAGTAATGTGTCAGTTGCACATTGTAAGCGATTTAAGCAGAATCATGTCCTTCATCCCACTCATGTACAGTACACTGTACTTCTCTCATTCATCGTCCAGACCTTTGGGTGGTACTTCAGGTTTTTATCCTTTTGCGTACATAGACCTGCAAAGGATAACGAAAAGTATCAGCGGCCTGTTAGTGAAACATTTCAAGAGGAGACAAGGAGCAAGTCAAAAAAAAATACTCGTAACTAGTCTTTAAGCCCTCCTTCGGAGGGAATTCCTCTAGCATCGAGCCTTGATGCAGAAAACTTGTAGGGAATCCGAAAGATGTCTGTCTGGTGTTAATTGCATGTTCTTGAGGATGGCGAGAATAAGGAGGGGGCCGCGTGCGATCGGGAGTGAGTAATTATGATGATACCGCTTGAGAAATGTTCCTCGTTGCATCGGCATCCTAGGCTTGATAGTGTATCCTGACATGACAGATGGGCAATCTCGATATAGACACTCCGCAGCACCATGGATGCTACGTGTCTTCATGACACCATCTATCATCCGCCGTGTGCGTGCCAACCGCACCTGGCGGAAACAGAATGGACACATCTTTGATGTACAGAATTCGTTAGTGATCATCACGGTGCAATATCGGCCATGCTCCTTGTACAGCTTTGTGCCGCCTCGCCTGGCATGTCCTGTGCCAGCGTCGTCTGTAAACGCGATTGAGACAAGGCTGGGCTGCTGCTTTGGACATATCGAACTGTATTGGAGTATATTGAGGACGTTGTCGTTTGCAGCCACTGCACCAGCTATCTGTTACTGATACCTTTGGTTCAGTAGGCAAAGCTGGAATGTGACTACTGATGACTTCGTCACATGCTGATCCTTGACCAGCTTCAAGGCCGTCCACACTCGTATCCATCACCAATGACCTGGTCCTACTTGTCCGTTGGATGTATCATAAAGACCAACAAGGCGTCAGTGTTGGTTGAATTCATAGCAGAAACAACAACAGCTGCTTTGAATAATAGGTGTCAAATGACACGTACCCCTGGGGCTCGGAGTTCTGGCCCACTGATGTATCTCGTCTCTGATAGTCGCGATTATTGTTGCTCCTGCTACCACTGCGGTCATGGTAGTCATTGCTTCTATCCCATGAGCGTTCTGGAGAGTGCACAAGAGATTCTCCTCTCTTTTCGAGCTGATCTTCGATACTTCTTTGTAATCTGCCACTCTTGCAATCTCTATCTTCATCTTCGCCGCTATTACTTGTGACGCTAAATAATAGTGAACTTATTGAGGGATTAATGAGACAAGAGAGGGGTCTTTATTATCAGGAGCATGCTGACCTTGTATACAGGTCATCGTATTCACTCACTTGACAGGAATATCCGCCAGTGTGCATGCTACATAGGTTGATATAGCACATAACCCAACAGCAAGCACTAACATTTCGTCCCTATAATGTCGCAATGTGACCGCATGGCCTCTGACTCCGTCAACCGACGATAGCGGTCGTCGACAACTGATATTGAGCAAAGTTTGGAGGACCTTTCGATGGAAGACCTGTTAACTAGTCCACAGCCATCTAGACCTCGCGAAAACTCCACATTTGCGTATATGTTTTTGGACTTAATGATGTCAAATTTAATATTGTATAGCGGAAAAGACACCTGAATAAGGGGTAGATCCATTCTTTCTTTATTTTGTTAGCATTCATCAAATGGAAGTAAAGAAAGACGGATGACACATGAAATGCTGGCTGGCTCAGATGATAGATTTAAGGCGTCTTCTGTCGTCTTCGTATGAATATCCATAAAATATTGATAGATAGGACCAGTAAAGAATGTGTCAATTTATTGCCAACTGAAAAAACCTACAGTAGACACTTGCGAGGATACTGATTTATCTAGCGTGCCTTATGCATGTATCCCTGCTTCGTATTGAACAGCTTTAAAGGCTGATGTGGTGATTTTCTCCTTGTCAGATTCAATGGGCTCTAAGCGCACTAGGCCTTGCTCCGTGTAGAAGCAAAGTTTGTTGTCTTGTACATGTAAAGACATGACACGCCTGCAACTAGAAAGAAATAGATGGTTCTTGTAGACACAGACGATTTCGTCGTCGGCTAGGCGCGGAAGTGCGATGCATAGCGAATAGCATTGATTATGAAGAGCCTCTGTAACTGACTGCCTGACTATCCGATTTTCATCGTTGAGTGCACCAATGAGGGACTGGATGGCCGACTCAGGCAATGTAGACTGGCTGCCTAATTGTGATGCTGCTGACCACCTGACATCTGCGACTTTATGCTTGAGTGCGCCAATGAAGGACTGGAATACCCATTCGGGCAACATAGATTTCTTGCCTAATGCTGACGCTGCTGACCTCCTGACATCAACGTCTTCATCCTTGAGTGCCGCAATGAGGGACTGGATAGCCAATTCAGGCAACGTAGACTGGTTGCCTAATACTTTTGCTGCTGACCTCCTGAAATTCTGATCTTCATCATTGAGTGCACCAATGAGGGACTGGATGGCCAATTCAGGCAACCTAGACTTCTTGCCTAATGCTGATGCTGCTCTCCTCCTGACATGCTTGTCTTCATGCTTGAGTTCACCAATGAAGGACTGGATGACCGATTCAGGCAACGTAGACTGCTTGCCTAAT
>MU616750.1:0-15390 GCA_025201705.1 Dissophora ornata | reverse complement strand
GTTGCACGGTACTCTCGGAGATCCCCTATTGCGCTGAGTAGAGCTTTCTCATCAAATTCGATTTGGTGATTGTTCTTCATCCCTTTGAACGCAAGGTACCCAAGATGTTGCAACTCAGTAGCCATCAGCTCTTCGATATCCTTAGGTGCCAATTTGTTGATTTGTCGCGGTGTTAGACCAATTCCGCCAGCTGTCTTCTTGAGCCGCAATGCATCTTTGCACCACAGTTTCCGCACCATTAGTTGATACAGTCTCGTCATGGTTATCGTGGGACCGTCCATTGGAAGTGAATCCCAGCTGAAGCAGATTACGTCGAGTTGCACAGGGATATTGACCAGACCCTGAATCAAAGGCGTCTGTCGAATAAAGTCTTGGACTGTCCTCACTGCTTCGGGCTTGAGTACTTTGATCAGGAATTCTCTGACATTATGCTGACTGAATCCAACGGTTTCAAGCTCTAGATCTATTGGTGGTAACAGTGATCTGTCCAAGCCTGAGGGTCTTGAAGTGATGACGACATGTTGTTGCGTGAGCAGGGTCCTTAGGAATGATCTCAAGGCAATGCCTTCATCACACTCTGTATCTGTTACAATCTCATCCAGACCATCCAAGATGAAAAGAACCCTGCCTTCTTGAGCACTGGTTTCAAGTGCGTGGGCTAATGAATTCCCTCTGCCAAGGCCCTGAGTAAAGAACTTCTCGCGTAATAGGCCTTCCAGAGTGCGGCTCTTGAATGCTTTGAGCTGACGCAATGGGAGTCACAGTATGGTGTCGAAACGATCTCTCCACAGTCCGGTTTGATGTGCATGGACAAGCTTTTTGCACAGTGTTGTCTTGCCGATGCCTGCTCGTCCTTGTACCAAAATTGTTTTAGGAACGTTTTCATTTCCATCACGTAGCTTGCGCCTGTCGAAAAGTTGTTCCAAGGGAATCGACGACTGCATATTGGTTCTTTCTACAGCTTCAAAACTCGGGATTCGATGAAAGACGGCTGCCTGTTCCTTGAGATCTTGCTTTTCCTTCTTTCGTTGTGCTGGGGCCTCAACGATCGCTAGATTGACGAAGCATGTCTCCAGATCCAGTTCACCTCCTGAGACTCGAAGGATGACAAGGTATGGCGCGTAGTAGGTCTTGAGTGCAGACTGAATGTCTTGCAGACTAGATTGTGGAGGAAGACTTGCAGTAATAACACGAGTATAGGCTTTGAGTTGCTGAATATCCGCTCCTATCTCATTAACCGCGCCTTTCACCTCTGAGCCACAGGATTGAATCTCTTGTTTGATATCTATAAATTGGGCTGGCAGATTATCCACATTCGCATTCCGCTGATCTCTATCCTGAACGGCCTTGAGCAGAATGCCTTTTGGAGTAGCTTGCCAAGCCGGATCCCATACAGGTCGCAGATCGTCCGGGGGGAGTGGGATTGCCATGTCGTCCTTCCTGCCATTTGTAGATCCGTCCGATATCCTGAGACGTAGAAGAGCACTCTGCACCATCTCTGGTACTAATGGAATAGGTTTCGTCCCCAGGGCAACAAGAAACTTGGTAGCGCCATTCCTGATTGCATTGTCAGTTTGAACTACTGCAATCTCTTCGAGCCGCAAGACTACGCCTAGCTGAAAGCAGACATCTGATTGGAACTTGCTGTAGAGCACAAAATCCTCAAATTGCTCCCAACTATGTTGTCCCACCAGATAATCGACATAGATCAGTCCCTGGTACCAGCGATCCTGAGTCGAAATGTCGAATATCTTTTTGATATTTTGGTATGCCGGCTCGGCTCTGGACAGATCGTGCTTGGTTACTATGCTCGATATATTTCCTGCCAGTACAAATGCCAATTTTCCACGGCGGTATATGCTCATTGGGAATGACTCGTTGTTGCCAACGACTGCAAGTGCCTGTTTAGCATACAATGCTTGGAAGCATACCATCACATTTGTGTGTGAGGTTAAACTGCCCAGTTGAGTCTTAAGGACGTCGTAGACGGATTCGCGGTCAAGTCCAAACACTTCTCTACGCACCATGGCGTCAAGGAGCGAGTTGAGAGCGATGAGCAAAGGTAGCAATTCGCCAATATTGTTGGCAGTACGAATGCTGCTCAGACGAGTTTGGAGAGGTTTGAGAATCTCCACGAAGGTTCCATGCAATGAACCCAAGTCGATCTCATCAAGAAATGAGTCCAAGATGACGGCCAAGCCTTGAAGAGCGATATTTGTGAGCAGAGGCATATCTCTCAATACGTTGAGGATCTTTGTAGTGATGTGCAGGAATATGTCTCGGTCTTGGATGTCAGCCAGGGCTACCAGCTCCTGCATGGTGTCAAAGGTGACGGGACTTTCGCCAAATTGCTTTATGATGTCGTAAGCCTTGTTATCAATGATCTCTCGCTCTTCGTCGTCAGCAATCTTGTACGCGGCCGTCATAGAGCGAACATCTGATACTATACCAACATCATCGACAACAGCTTCCGATGCCAAGGTCGAGGGAGTTTCCACTGTCGATTGGGTGGTCAAGGTGGATGTGGACACGCAAGCTGATACAGACCTGGACTCGGATTGGGAATCGGTGTTGGACTGAGTGGACAGTGAGTGTCTTGGAAAGAAATATTGGTGTGGAATTGAGATTTGAGAGGGTTTTTTCACCACCTGTTTGAATTTTCCCTTTGCGTGATGGAAATTCGCGTGCCATCCAACTGAAATGTATCGACGAGAGTCGCTGTTTTCCTTGGATGCCTTGCATAGAGGTGGAATCGTCAGCTGATCATGAGCTTCACTGGGGTAAAATTCGCTAGCCTTTTCATATTTCGCTTTGGCTTTGTTGAAGTCGCCTCGGTCTCTGTATCGATCGCCGTCTTTGATGTAATCTAGGCCTTTTTGCACTTTAGTGAGTTACGTCATATGAACTGTAAGCTTCTGCGTCTTGTCGTCATTATGCCATTCCCATTGGCATTTCATTACATCCATTTAACACCGAGATAATTGGTAACTGTTGTTGTTCGTGGTATATAACTTACACTGAGAGTCAGTGATCTTGGAAGCACTGCTAGAGATCGAGCGTGAATGGTAGTAATGACCAGAAACGGGCTTGGACTCATCATGTGTTGTGGCTATAATCAAGCAGCGACATACTGAATAAACACTATTTTTAACCTGGATTTCTCCTGTATACTGCAGGAACAAGCACAACTTACAACTCATGATGGACTTGGTAAAGCCTTTTGAAGGTGTTTCGGCGGGGTTGGTCGCTTGAACTGTTGATAACTACCGCGAGTTCTTGAATTGTAAGACCGAAACTCTTGGGTGAATATCGTTGTCAACATTCGCGTATCTACGTCAAAGGCTAGTCTCACGCTACTTACCAAGCAAACAAAAACGAACAGAGGGTCAGCGATAGAGAACCGATGGTGTGAATGGTGTGAGAAGGCTATTGAGAGAATGAAAGAACAGAAAGAGAAAATCCCTACATCAAAAGGCACCACAAGCGTTGTTCGCGAAATCAACAGATGGCTGTGCAAATATCAAGATTGATTCATGCAAACCCTACTCCTCCAAATAATCGTTACATTGCTTCGCCATCCATGGGAAACTTGTACCACATGTATCGAAAAAGATGATGGCGTCGAACTCCCGACCATCCGATCATTTCAATCGATCATATGTCAACAGGCACCGCCAGCAGGTAAGCGTTTTAAGCAGAATCATGTCGTTCATCCCACTCATGTGTACTGTACTTCTCTCTTTCATCGTCAAGACCTTTGACGGGAAGATATTCCCATACTGGTTGTGGTATTTCTGGTTTTATCCTTTTGCGTACATAGACCTGCAAAGGATAATGAAAAGTATTAGCGACCTGTTAGTGAAACATTTCAAGAGGAGACAAGGAGCAAGTCTAAAAAAACTACTCGCAATTAGTCTATAAGCCCTCCTTCGGAGGGAATTCTTCTGGCATCGAGCCTTGATGCAGAAAACTTGTAGGGAATCCGAAAGATGACTGTCTGGTGTTAATTGTATGTTCTTGAGGGTGGCGAGAATAAGGAGGGAGCCGCGTGCGATCGGGAGTGAGTAATTGTGATGATGCCGCTTGAGAAATGTTCCTCACTGCATCGTCATCTCTAGGCTTGATAGTGTATCCTGCCATGACGAATGAGCAATCTCGATATAGACACTCTACAGCACCATGGATGCTACATGTCTTCATAACACCATCTATCATCCGCCGTGTACGTGCCAACCCCACCTGGCGGAAACCGAATGGACACATCTTTGATGGACGGAATTTGTCCGTGATTATCACGGTGCAATATCGGCCATACTCCTTGTACAGCTTTGTGCCGCCTCTCCTGGCATGTCCTGTGCCAACGTCGCCTGTAAACGCGATTGAGATAAGGCTGGGCTGCTGCTTTGGACATATCGGACTGCATTGGAGTATTCTTTCCGTTGAGATGACTGAGGATGGTGTCACTGCACCAGTCATCTGTGGCTGATACCTTGGTTCAGTGGGCGAAGCTGGAATGTGACTACTGATGACTTTGCCACTTGCTGATCCTTGACTAGCTTCCCGGTCGTCCACACTCGTATCCATCACCAATGACCTGGTCCTACTTGTCGATTGGTAGTATCATAAAGACCAATAAACTGTCAGTGAAGGTTGATATCACAGCAGAAACAACCGCAGCTGCTTTGAATAGGTGTCAATGACACTACCCCTGGGGCTCGGGGTTCTGGCCCACTGATGCATCTCGTCTCTGATAGTCGCGATTGTTGTTGCTCCTACCACTGCTGCGGTCATGGTAGTCATTACTTCTGTTCCATGAGCGTTCTGGAAAGTGCACAGGAGATTCTCCTCTCTGTTCGGGTTGATCCTCGATCCTTCCTTCTAATCTGCCCCTCTTGCAATCTCTATCTTCGCCTTCGCTGCTATTACTTGCGGTGTCGAACAAATTGTGCTTGCTGAAGGATTAATGAAGAATCTTTATTGTCAGAAGCATGCCTTTTATATTGTCGTGTTCGAACCTGACCAAAAAAGAAAACAAAAAAAAAATGCATATGGGCCTAGCACGAAGAAATTATTTTGCTCTCAGGTCGTGTGCAAACCCTAGCCCTAAAAAATATAGTTGCAGGGGTAGTGGCGTCTGGTGGCGTTTGACTGTAGCGCTTGGTTTTCGGATGTCCTGCTTTGAATCTAGCTCGCCTGGCTTGCTTTAACTTAGGGTTTTATTTAGAGTCCAGTTATTTTTTACAAAGGCAGCATAAAGTGGATATTGGTCACTGAATGTGCGAGTACCCAACCAACTTTTTGAGCGACATGAAATGTCATGTCACTCTTGTGACGCATGATTCGATAGATGTATCCTCGACCTTGTCCCTTTTCCTCTCCAAGTCCCTTCTCCCGTATTTCTTCATCTTGCTCGCCTTTGACTCTGATCTTGCCCCTTTATCTCTTCCCTCCGTCCACAACTGAGTAGTCTTGTTCACTTTCTCGTTGGTATCTAAGCCTTGGATCCGGACCCGTAGTCGTTGTAGTCCTTGGCATGCCCACTATTCCTTGTCAACATGGTCCATGTTCAGCTTGCGACGCTCGAGTTCAAGGACTGTGAGGTTTGGGCAAATGCGTACCAGAAATTGGAAGGTGCAACCATGCACTTGGAGGGGGTTATCCTCTGAAAGAAGCTCATCCTGCTCTGTGTTTGATCGATTGTCATTTAGAATCGTGGATAATCGCAGAGATGAGGCCACGCCTCGCTTAATCTTTATTCTTGTACTATAGAATCCTTGAAATGTACAAGTACCCACCCTAGTCATGAACATATAACCTCAGTCTGTAAGACATAGAATACCGCCTCTTTCCTACGTTTGTCCTTCGCACTCGGCGCTCTTCACGATTGGCATGTTGTCAATTGTGATAGGCAGCTTACTTGGCACAGGCAAAAAGATTTTGTGTTTTCAAGTCGGGCTAAACATTCAGTGAATGTCCTTGAAACACTGCCACATGCGTATTGCGTGTCCCAGAAAAAGGGAATATTATGAGTATTAGCAGGCAACTGCGAACAATGTTGATGTTTTTTTATTCATTCATGTGTCGTCAGACTATGAACGTGTTCGCAAGAACCGTGGACTTTACTTGATATTCAGACGTTGGCGTTTCTTCGTTGGTGTCTCTGAGCCAAATTGATGTTGCTGAGTAAATCCTCTATTCGTCTCTCGATAACCAGGACGAAAAAAAAGCGTGTCTGCAAGTTCATGGTAGCGGAAGGTTTCTTGAGGATAGGTGGCGCCACCTATATGGTATACTTGGACGACATCGTTCACCAGCCGAGACTCCAGGAAGGTCATGTGAAATCCATTTCCAATAGCACCCCAGACACGCAACTTCGAACTCTCAAGCCTAGGAAACAACTTTACTTCCATTCCAATTGTTTCGGGAAGTGCACTAACGAGCTTATCTCGATCATAGTCACTGTTGTTGCGCCTCTTGATTTCCAGCACAAGAGATCCAGTTTGAGACCATTGTGGCGTGTCAGTTTGCTCACGAAACTAGACCGTCATTCTACGCGCTACCGACTGTTTTGTTTGGAATCCAGAAAGCGTTATCCTTGGACAGTTTCCCATGCGTTATCATATATATCTGGCACCTTATTTAATGAAAGAATCTGCAAATCCACATGGCCAATCCCGTCGGTTCTTTGGGCGGAAGCTAGCCAAGTAAACCGCATTTGCTATATGCTTATAACCTGCTCGTAATTGGAAATTGGCAACGATGAGTAGTACACTGCACTCATAATCAAATTGGAAGTTCAGAGAAGGAAGATAGCGCAGAAAGCACGATGGTCCAGTAGGAGGTGTTGTTGAGTGCTAGAGAAAAAAATGACAATGACCCCGAGCAAGTTCGGCGATAGTCTAGCCCACTGTTCTTGTACTCGTACTCGCCATTTGACGCGACTTGTTACATCTCTATTACGAGAAAATGGTACCTGAGCACCATAATTTCGTCCCAGTTGTATCTCAAAATATCAACCGGGCACAGAGGCGAGCGTAATGGATAGTTCCCGGATAGAAAATTTAAATGTCCAGTTCCGAGAGGACCTTTGGTAACCCTTTCGGTCGTGTATATTTGGTATTGCGCTCGACGCAATGAAACTACTCCAATAAAAAAACTGATGTGCATGCAGATGAAGCTGTCTCAGTTTCAACTTGCCCGTCTTGCCCTCGGCAATTTGTCGTGTTGCCGTTGGCATGGAAGTCGTATTTATTAGGGTACAGGACGTATACTCCCTGTAGGCGAGAGCACTTTCTAACCTACATCGATCGCGTGAGGCGATCGTCCGCGAATACGCCATGGACTAGAACAGTCGTTTCATTCATCCGGACTACAGAGAGACACAAGGAAAATTGTCGATACACGTTAGACATGATTGACCTTTATTTTTCTCATTCTTCTCCCTCCCCCCCCCCCAACTGGTTTGTATCTCAACATCTTTAATCTGAATTTTCCGAATCCACGCACAAGCAATCACCAAACAAACAAATTAAAATAGCACAAACAATTGTCCAGCTGGACAAAGTTGACTACATGTGCAATGTATCTGGATTTTGACACCTAAAAAAAAGTCCGCAGATACTCACGACGAGACAACTGGATGTACTTCGTTCAGTCAATCACGAGGAACCTTTTCTCCTGTTTGTGGAGTTTAATACAGATGCGCTCGATCCCGCTTGCAGATGTTTGTTTGTCGTCATATCACTCCATCGTACGTAACGGCCAATTTCTTGTGGGAGAAGGGGGGCGTTTATTTATTTTATATGAAGTGCATTATGTACCTTCACGATACCAAGAACGCGCGCTGTCGCGCTCCGTTGCAAAATTTTTTTCCTTGCCTTTCCGAACGGCCTAATTTCATAGATCCTAATCCGGATGCTCGTGGACCCTTCCGCTGTCGCTTTGAGGGGATAGAAACGCAGACTATGGATCGCGTTGCCGGATCCATTTCGCAACGTATATAAATACCTCTCGATCTTCACAACTATTCACCAACAAACCAACAACTTCACTTTCTTCGCATTCAAGATCACTCTTCCAAAAACCAGCCCTACCCCAAACACCACTCTTTCCTTACAAGCACATCAAACATGGAAGCCGCCGCAATGTCAATGTCAATGTCCATGTCGTCTTCGATGATGCCAAGCATGTCGGCCTCGATGATGCCAAGCATGTCCTCTGATAGCATGATGCCCACAGCCACGATGTCGAGCATGACCGACAGTATGATGCCCACGGAGACGATGACGATGATGACGAGCAAGTCCTCTGGAGGCATGAAGTCCACGACCGCGATGGCTATGCCTACCTCGACGATGATGATGTCCTCGGCGACGAACGTTCAGAAAAAGTTGACCGTCGGATTCTTGGTCATGATTATCCTCCCGGCCATCATCACTGCCTTGTAAATGAGGAAGCAGTGGTGCGGCAAAGTATATATGTTATATATGTAGAACAGAATAGGCCATCGCTGCAAAGCGAGGCAGCCTAAATAATGCCCCCATCCTCCTCGCGCAGGAAGTCTAGAATAAAGCAGCATTCACGATCACGAATATTCAGCATTAACTTAAAGAGTGGGTCACGTGTAAAGTCCCAGTCATGTAGTTCTCCACAACCCAACTCTCTCACAAACACTCACTTACTCTTCACCCCACAACTGCATCATGAATTACAATCAGGATGAGCGCATGGGGGAAGACCACAATGAGAGTCCACAACGTATAAGGACTACGTACCATGAAAACAGCAGCAGCAACAGCAATAACAATAACAATGACAATGACAATAACAATACCAGTCGCGCCACAGCAACGGCAGCAGCGACACAACAACCACAGCAACCTCAGCAACAAGGTCAGCTCCACCCGCTGCAGTTGGAGCACCAGCAGCAGCCATGGTTGATTCCTCACCCAAACTTGCCAATCTCCTGGCGAAATAATGATCGCGCTCACTCCCATGAAGACTCATATGGCCGGTACTCTGGAGATCAATATCAATCTCTGCATCCCTCCTCCACAACCACAACCACATCCACATCCACATCCTTACAGCGTTTCAACAACGCGACGGTCCCGAAAGGCAATCAACTACCTATTACAGAGGGCACATCGTCCAGTAGAACAGCCCAGTTTCACGGTTACGATTGGCCCACGCACAACCAGCAGCAATCGTCATCAGTATTTTCGTCGTCAGCTCCGTCTGAGAGTAGCCAACTGCAGCAGTACTACGATAGCATCGCTGCCGCTTATGACCAAGGGCATGAATCTGACCCCTCAGAACTATTGCGTCCTTCGATCTCGCTCAAAAATGCGCCTCCAAACCACAATAATGACGGTAATAACAACATTAGCCTTGCGACGCCACTACCGATCCCCACTAGCTTTGATCAACAGGGACGTGATATCTATCCGATGCGTCGGAATTACAGGAGCATGTCGTTGTCGATGGGTCCAAGCATGTGGCATGATGAAAGAGGACCGAGAGCGCTGCCATCACCATCAAGAGATCATCGGGAGGTCGTGCCTTATTCGCAGGAATGGCGTGTTATCCTGTAGGTGGGGTGTGATAAAGGCTTGCTCTGTCTTTGATTTGTTACTGCAATTGGGTGATGGGTGGGTCAGTTGGCTAACTGAGGCCTCTTTTTTTTTCCTGATTCTCTGGGTTGCCAGACGCTCTCCACCTCGGGGTCGCACTGTGCTATACAATCCGCAAATGCAGTCGTTGGTGGTTCAGACGACTGTTGGACTCGATTCGCATATGGTGGGATATTCATGTCACACTGACATCGTTTGCGAAAAATTCACCGTGACTGTGTCTCATCCGGGATGAATTAACCCAAACGTGGATCTCTTGTAGTCACTTCATAGTGAGCGGATATGTGTGCTGTGTAGACGGCCTCTGGACCTGAACGAGACGACGGATGAACAGGTAAAGCGGAGGGGGTATTAGCAGTTGCAATGCGCTTCCGAGGACGCGATCAAAATGATCTTACACATTCGTTTTTCTTCAACTAGGACGATGCGGCCAGTTCGTTCATGGACACGAATTACTTTAGGATGCTTGCTGACGCAAAGTAAGCGCTGCAAAAGCAGCCATCATATTGCTGGATGGTCTTCTGTAAGATTGCGTTCTCACAAGCATCTTTTCTTGTTACACTTTTAGTATTGCGCTCTCAAGACGAGGATCCCTACCAGGAGATTCAGGGACGCAACTTCAATCCCATTCACCTATTGGATCGCCCACCTCCTCTGGCAGAGTATCCATTGACCTTGACAACCAGATACCTTCGCGTGATGACATCAACCTCAACAATAGCAACGCCGACAGCAGTAATGACCACAATAGGAGCAATACCCAGGAGCACCCGGACTCCCCGCATCTCTCACACAACGCGCTCAACCAAGGCTATTATGATCGGTTCTTTATCGAGCAGAAGAAACTAGGGCGTGGCTTTAGAGGATCTGTGTTCTTGTGTCAACATGTCCTGGATGGGATCCATCTAGGCGAGTATGCGATTAAGAAGGTGGCTGTGGGTGATAATCACGACTGGCTTGTTCAGATGCTAAGAGAGGTCCATCTGTTGGAGAGGCTGCACCACCCAAACATCGTGGCGTACAAACATGCATGGCTTGAGAATCATCAACTACACAAGTTTGGACCCGAAGTGGCCTGTCTTTTTATTCTGATGGAATGTGCGAACGGAGGGAACTTGGAGGAATATATTGAGCGACCGCCGGATAGTCAGCTTGAAGCAACTGCGACTACTGCCGCAGAGGCGGACGGTTCGATCAAGGAAGCAGAGTCAAAGAAGCACATGACTGCTAGGGAGCGCATCTTACAGTCCAAGCGACAGCGTCTCCAAGGATCATTGCCTTCACCAACAAGTGCTGGAGATGTTGGTAGCCCGACAGAACGCGGGGATTCCCAGCAACCTCCGAGGCGGTACTTGTCGATCACAGAGATCTGGAGTTTTTTCTTTGATATCTGTGAAGGTCTAGCGCATTTGCATCGCCTGGGAATTATTCATCGCGATCTGAAGCCGCCGAACCTGCTGTTGAGTTACTCCAGTAGTCAGATCAAAGGCACAAAAGGAGAGAGGCCTAGGATCCTGATCACAGATTTTGGAGAGTGTGAGATCCTAGATCAGGCGGCCAAAAGGGACAGGACGGGAGCGACTGGTACTCTAGAGTTTTTGGCACCAGAACTCTTGGCAGGTAATACAGCTTTTTCGCGCTCAGACGTGCAACAGAAATGGAATGGTGTGGTGTGTGTTGTTAAGCAACCTAACTTATGTTCTCATCTTAAAACTGCAGTGGATGCGGACGGCAGATACACAGACGAGTTCTCGTTCAAGGGCGATATGTGGTCTTTGGGTATGGTACTCTACTATCTCTGCTACTCTCGTCTGCCATACTCCCAGATCGAGGATGTCGATATCCTCCGCACAGAAATCCGACAGTTCAAATCGATCCAGATTCCTGACGACGAGCACGATGAAGGGCGCGAAGATCGTGTCATTCCCGAGGAGCTGAAGATCCTGATTCGCATTCTTCTGTCGCCCGAAAAATCGAAGCGACCGAGTTGTGACGATATTTTGACGACGTTGAGTCATCAGCGGGATCGGATGATGCACGGAGACATGGATGTGCCGGCGACACCCATTCGAGCATCCTCTTCGACCTCGGCTGCGGGGTTTGATGACAAAGGTGCCAAATCCAAGGAGGTTCACAAAGCAGATGAGTATCGTACGGACGAGAACGAAGGTGCGGAAGATAAAGCGGCATCGGCGTCAACGTCAATCGTTACAGCCAAGAGACGGCTGTCGACTTCCGGAAGTAGCCGTGACCTACAGCTGCATCGCCAACACTACCACCCTATTGCTCAGCGCACGTCTGGAGCCACCACCACCATCACAACAACAACCCCTGCAGCGAGCGGATTAGGCCGTCGCCCAAGTAGAACGACTCTTTTGAGACGTTTATCTCCTGTTGCAGGCGAAACCAGGCTTACTTCAAGCCCTGATGTAAGCTTGCATAAACGGGTTAAGCCTCTGGGCTTGGGGCTCCGACATATGTTGCGTCGGAAGACCATGTTCCCAACATCCACGGGGATTGGGTCGCAGAGGTACCCAAGAAGCAGTGATGTCACACGAGAACTCGGACATAGTGCAGCCAGCGATTTTCGAGTGACTTCATTTCCTTTGCCGCCGAGGAGCTCTCAGGTGGCGCCTTTGGCATCGAGCGGGGCTATGGTCAAGTCACCCCCACATTTGGATATGGATATGTGGCAGCAGAATGAGTTTCAGAAACGGAAGCAGGCTGCGGCAACGAGAGTTATCAAGACATCGTCATCACCGTTGTCGACGCTGGGCATGGATATCGATCAATGTGCCGAGCCGCAAAGCAGCCAGGCGACTCCCGTCCCTGCAGTTGGAGCTCCTGCTGTCACAGGAGAAACCATAGGAGAACAGAGATTATCGTCGTCCCCAGGCAGAATGATATCCTCTCGCGATGTAAGTTTCTCATCATCACAATAAATGTGTTACCACTCATTGTATTGAGACAGGGGGGTATGCAAAAGTTGCTGCAGGGAGATTATCTATGCATGTACTTATTGAGAACGTTCGTATTTATCGGAGTGAAAGGAGTTAGCCATGCCGGTACCTGTGCCCATTCTTCATCGAGAGTCCCTGGGCCCTGACTCGACAACAGACTCTGCAAGCAACGATAGCGCCCGAGACAACGATAGCAACAAAGACCATAAACCCCGTATCCGCGACAGGGATGCACGCAAAGATATTCGTGAAGTCAAGGAGAGACCGAACAACACACTCCCTCAACTGAGACTTGCTCCAACTCATACACGTGAACGATTGACCGCCCCAGCAACAGACGTATCATCTCCAGCTGCAGCAGCTGCCACCAGTGCATCTGGAATAGCCCTTCTAGAAAACGAGTCAAGCGATGATAGCTCGGCGGCGTCAACCTCAGGAGCTGGGGTAGGAACGGGACAGCGACGTCGCTCGCGTGGTCAGGCTGGTCATCGTCCATCATTGGATCGAGAACTACCAAGTCTCCGACAGCGTTCCGTCCCACATCACGCGTTGCAGAAACAGAGGCAAAGGTCTCTTGGCGGAGAACAAAAGATCCAGCATCTCCCTCATCGTCGACCTTCGCTGCAACCGAACCGCCAAGAGCAACGTAGTTTGCTTCCAGAACACTTTTCAACTCATTTTTCATTTTTAAGCCTAGTTGCACGGATTTGGTTCTGCCTCTCGATCTGTAATCCGATCATGGTCCGGCCATTGGTCCTGTACCCGGTCTTGGTTCTGACGGTGGTGTGGGATCGGTATGTGCTCTCTCTGATCGCTGATAAATTCCGAGCTAAAAAGTCTTCTTCGTCATCGACATCATCTGTACCACCCTCCCCCTCCGCGGCAGCTGGGTCTTTACCTAGTACGAGATTGCTCCGCAACGGACATGGTGGGGCGTTAGATGACAGTACGCATGATGAAGGAGAAACAGAGGGCCGCGAGGGGGATGGTGGTGATGAGGACTCGGAGGTAGCCACAGACCGCAGGTCTCGACGCCGAAGCAGCGAAGGAGGGTTGATCACTAAACCGTCGCCACCGCC
Organism: Dissophora ornata; assembly: GCA_025201705.1. Lineage (NCBI taxonomy): Eukaryota > Fungi > Mortierellomycota > Mortierellomycetes > Mortierellales > Mortierellaceae > Dissophora > Dissophora ornata. The sequence goes on along the minus strand of MU616750.1, from coordinate 1,719 downwards.
TCAGGAACTTCCGAGCCAAGCATTCCGGGATGATCATAGTTATACAGTTCTGGTCTGGCAGGCGCTGCTAAGCGGTATTGTTCTGCAAATGCTATGGATTGGCGCCATCTGGCTGTTTAGCCGCGATGGTCTATGTGTCATGTGAAGGGAGCGGTGGGCAGCTTCATGGCATGCTTTAGTTGTTTACGGAGAAGAATAATAAAGATGTCTGGACGGAGTAGGTCCATCCATCCAGAAACCCGGTCTGGCAAAGTGTACGTTTTGCTTAATTCATAATCTGTGAGGCCTTGTATGGCAATCATCAAATTTCTCACATTTTGCAAACACAAAAACGAGGAGCACAAAGAGGGTGCATAGGTAATGGTCAATGGAAGAGCAGATCTCTCTGCGCATTTTCTTTCTCTTCCTCTTCTTCTAATATGAGAATCGAAAGGTTGTGGTGGAGCGAGGACAATAAGGGACTTTTTCTAGAATTATAACGTCTGTAAACGTGACAAGTACAAAAATAAGAATAACAAAAAAAAAAAAAGGAGGAGGGGTGCAATGATCGGATCATCAACAAAGAAGCAATGAAAGAAGAGAGAGAGAGAATCTCCAGGATCCTCCTCCTCCCTCTTTACTCAGAATCTCCAACCATGCGGTACTGAGGGATTTACAACGTAAATCTCATTATGTATTTTTTTTTTCCTTCCTTGCTTAAACAAGTTGAAGGTAGTTGCTGGGTGCAATGCCAATCCTTCCGTCCTCCTTGCGAGCCTGCCACCATTTACCCTTATTATCAACGATATCCAAAACTTCGCCCTTCACAAAGCTCAACTCGTTGCTGTCTTCAGGATTTGCCTCATACGAGTACAATGCTCTGGCCTTGTAAGCATAATCGGCCGGAGATGTAACCACAACCGAGTCCATGTCGTGTCCTGTCCCCTGTTGAGACGAAACAAGGTGCTGGGTGGGACCCACACCGTCGTGACTGACGTGGGTTCTTGGGATAGTGAAGCCATGGATGGAGCGCTTGGCGAGTGAGTCGTCCTCGGCTCCAAAGTAGATGACCCAGAAGAGAAGAACGAATGATTGGAAGATGAGACCGGCACCTGCAGCGCTGTACTTTGCGCCGGCCGAGTCTGAGCGGACATTGATTGATCCGTCGATGCAGACAAAGATCAAGGTCAAGGAGCCTGCGATGAACGTCAAGATCTAAATTTGTGAACATGTTTGCGAATAGTTGCGTTATTAGCCATAGATAGACAAAGAAAGCGCGGACAAAATTCAATGGTCGTTCACGAGAGAAAGGCACGTGAAGAATAGTGAAGGAGACAAAACTTACAACGTGGCGGTAGTTATGAACGGACTGAGTGGAGACGGCCAAGGTGGTGCCCATGAGCAAGAACATGTTGTAGAAGATGTCGACCCAGATCAAGCGCACGGACGCGCCAATCGTGCAGGCAGCGATGAAAGTGATGAACCAGCCGATCTACCAGACACAAGCAATGGAGAAGGGTAGAGGGGGGTTATTTTGCCGATATTTAGCCTATTACCCTTAGTCTCGATGATGACAAACAACAAATAAACAAGCATTGGCTTCTGAATGAGAGCGCCGTCTAAATCCCATGCTGCCCCGAGCGATTGATTTTAAAAAGCTGCTGATTCGCTCTCTTGAACACAGTTCTCGTCGCAGGGTCCAGGACCGCAAGGGTCGCGTTCCTCCACATCTCGCATTGG
>MU616749.1:32596-46199 GCA_025201705.1 Dissophora ornata | reverse complement strand
AAAAAAAAAAAAAAAAAAACCCCTCCACAGTGTCGCTCATGTAATGTCTTCATGCCCGAAGATAATTATACTTTTTTCTTTATTCTGAGCAAGAAGAAGGGTGGGTTTTAGATTTACTTCTGCTACTTCTTTGACACAAATCCTCCTTCTAAATGCCCCTCTATTTCCAGCTCTTGGAACACAACCATTTGGGTTAGAAAACACGGATGTCCTTGTCGTTATTTCTTCCTGTTGCGCACCAATCCGAAAGCATTGGTTTGTGTCCGCGCACGCGCTGCGAGGACTAGCATGAACGGTAATGCATCACCGAGCATACATGTAGGGGGGTGAAAGGTGGGGAAGAATGAGGTTAGATCGATCATTGGTGCACTGTACACGTTTTCAGGGGAAGGGGTCCGAAGCAAAAATATATTTCAGGGGAGAGGGTTGTCGAAGATGATAATGAACGAGGGGCATGTCACTCGACGCGTGAAATATGCCCGCCTCGATTGGCAGACCTATTGATCGAGTGGAATAGTCAGTCAATGGTCTGCATTCAATCAACGGTTTTTTACTTCATGTATGCCTCGCCTTCCTTCTCTACGGCGCCCAAGTCACGCCACTCTAGAGCAAAGACACAGTAGATGAGAAAGAAAAGAATGCTCTTTCTCTTTTTTGCCTTGCGCTCATTCATGGTTCGAGGTCGGGCCTCTGGCTGTATTGTCCGTGTGTCGATGACTTATTATTTGGTCCAGAATCGAGATGGCACACGGATCACCGCCCATTTAAATAGAGCATGAAAAAACATGATACACCACAAAATAACGAACCAGTCGACAAACCTCATTCCCACTGCACAAATCTACATCGTGACATAAGTCTCCACCCAGCTACACTCACCTGTCGCAGACTTCTAACAACCCGTTGACCACCAGTCCCCGACAATCTAACTACACCAACGCCCAAAGTAAAAACATCTACCTGACTCTCGCACTCAACTTCCTCACCCGGCCCGCATATCGCCTTTTCACCTTATCAGTCCTAAGACTACATAATATCTAATTCCCGGAGGTTCGATATTAGCAATTCGAAGGGATTACCCTCAACCATCTCACATAATGTCCTCGCTTACTTCGCCGCCGGAAACTATTTTGCCGACAGGTCAGACAGTCTTCATCCCTGACACAGAAGGTAAATGGATCTACATGCATGACTCCAACCCAACAGCCTATCCCCACGCTCCGATGTACTCAGTGATGCGCAGCAATGGCCACTCCTTCCCACCTGACAGTCCTCTATTTCTACATCCGATATGACGCACAAACAACAATCCAGAGGTCATATCGCTCCTCATCTCTCTAGGATGTATCACGATGATGTCTGTACTTTTTGGCCGCAAGACCGCAGGCACGAAACTGAGCACGATCAACTATGCGCGCGGGCTAGTCATTTCGCTCTATCTGGTCTCATGGATGTTCTCCTTCATGGCCACGGAGCTTACACAGACCAACGACTTTAATATGGTCTCGTGTAGGATGTCGGTCTATACATGTATTGTCCTCTATGCGCTTTCGAAGATCATCATCTACCTGTTTTTGATGGAGAAAGTTTACGTGGTTACAGCCGTCGGCATGACGCGAAGAGAGTTTGTGGTAAGGCTTTCCGTATTGTCGTCTTTGATTTTTAAAAAGTACCCTTTGGGTCGTCTTCATGTTCATACTTTTAGTGTGCGACATCCTTTTAACCCCTAACTCCCTTCCCTAGCTTTATAGGATCAATTTGTGCTTGATGGCGCCCTACATCGGCATTATGGCCCTCATGATCATCTTCCGTGTCGCAGAGCTCGAAGAAAACGGCCAATGCCACATTGGACTCCTCCAACCCGCCGCGCTGCCTCTGATCTTCTATGACATGTTCCTCTCTAGTTGGCTCACCTTGCTCTTCATCCGCCCGCTCATGAGCTCCAAATCGTTACTCCAGGGTCCCTCCAAAGGCAAACTCCGCGACGTTGCCCGCCGGACTCTCGTCGGAGCAGTCATGGCCCTGTTCTTGAGTTCCACCAATATCTTCACCTTGGTATACTTCCAGGGAAACGAGCGGGGGCTTATCTGCCTTTCGAGTTGTACAGCAGATGTGACGCTGAATGCGATTACGATCCATTGGGTGACCTCGCGCGCGACCTCGAAGTCGGATATAGCGACACCCGGATCTGCGCGGGGGCAAAAGCAAGTTGTGGGTACTGGTGTAAGCGTAGGTATTGCAGCGGAGTTACGTGAGTCTGGTGTCCCGCAGTATGACGAAGTGTTTTCGATCACGGAGAAGCAGAGTGGACCAATTGACTCTCATATTACGGTTGAGGCCTACGTGGAGGAGTATCACTCGAATGCGCAGACACGCCATGGATCTTCTACACTCCCATCGCCGTCACCACCGGCTTCTGAATCCGGCTAAGAAATTTCTAGGATACTCTCAGACTTCGCTGGACGATAGAGCTGAACATAGCTGTCTTTTTCATGTGTCCATTGGCACTTCTCACGAAAGGTCAAGATTTGTTGTTGTGGAGGTATAAAATAATGAAATGTTTCGAGAAAACAGCGTGTGCCGAGAGATATGTCGTAGCAATAGCGTTGAACAGAGAAACGGCTAAGCTTACTCAACATGGGCCAGGCGGCTGTTTGCTATGATTTTTCTTGTCTCACGGAAACCGAGAGGTTTTTATGGTTTTTATGTCCGACGGACTTAGCCGCGGATCATATTGGAAATTTATTTCCCACGGAAGAAGTGTCAAATTTGGTGTGGACTTTTTTTTTTTTTTTTTTTTTTTTTGCTTTCCGATCTAGTGAGTGTGTGTGGATATACACGATGAAGGGCCCCAGTGGATGTGCGCGACGAATGGCCATTCGTCGGAATAGTTTGAAGATGGTAATTGTAACTTCTAAGAATGAACTTGGCAAATGCCAAGAAAAGACGCCCTTGTTTATTATTTGAGTAACATGGTCTGTCCACGCGTCCCAAAAACTTTATTCTTCCACTACGAACGCGAACGATGCTCGTGTAAAAATAAAATTTGGAATGGAAGAGAGCCAAGAAATGCGGACATTGTATATTCTTGGCAAATGCCAAGAGAAACCGTCATAACAAACCACCCAAGAGATCTACAGAAAACTCAGAAAAATTGTGATTACACAAAGCTCGGCATTACTGCCACGCGATAGTTTGCGCGCCGTTCATTCTGCAGCGGCTGTTGCAGATCGTCTCTATAAAATGATGCCAGATCCCCCGGAACTCAGGATTCTCATCAACAGCAACAGCAACCGCAGAAAAGTAAAAGCAAAGAAGCCTAAACTCTAGAAACCTACAAAATCAAACATCACACTCAACAACACTCACTGCTATTTCCAGCAAAACTACGCAACAGCTCCTCCCTTTCAGTTCCATCCAACAACAACAACTACCACTACCACTACCACTACCACTACCATGTCAACCAAACCTTGTGCCGCTATGGGTCGCCGCGAGTGTGTTCGTGGATTCCACCGAGACGAGTGTCACAATTGCACCAATGGCTCTGTCGCCTGCAACATGTGCCGCCATGGTTCCCCCTCCTCAGCCTCTTGTATTTTTTGTTTCGACGGTCGAAAAGAATGCGACGATTGCTATGGTCTCGGCTTTGTCCAACGCATCTGCCAGGACTGCATCAAAGAACATTACCGCCGCCAAGGCGCAATGACCAAGGCCAAGGGAGACATGTTCTCGCTCGCAAGCACCTTGTATAATAGCACCACCTCTTTTCTCAACGGGATCGAGGTCGGGATCGAGATCACTTTGGATGGACCGAGCAGCTCCAGTGCATGCAGCCAGACGTCGTCGACGAAGAGCTCTGGGAAATCAGCAGTGACGAAAATCTCAAAAGTGACTTCGTTGTTCAGGAAACGCAGATGGAGCATCGGTACTTATCGTCACAAGTGGTCCAGATCCGCGTCCAATATCACCCCTGTCGCTGCTTAAGAACTTTTAAAAGAAGCCTTTTGTGTACCATAGCTTATCCACCATATACCATTGCCCGATTTGTAACATATAACGCCCCCCACTTATGATAACGACATAACGACTCATTGAATAGTAAATGACAGCATTTTCAGAAATTAAAACTGCCACATAAAGCTTTGACAGTTACAAGAAATGCGTTCATTGATTGTTGCTCGATCGGGCCGTTGATGATTTGCTCTCTAGACCCCTCGAAAAAAACCAAGGGGAAACGATGAACATGTCCTTGAACCTTACGGATGTGCAGATGTATCACCCCTCTCCCCTGTTCTTGCCTAATCTCACATTCTCACCTGGCTCTGCTCCCTAGCCAACCCATGCGGCTTTCACTTCACTATTGTAGACAGCTGTTATTCATGCAAAATTTAAGCACGAAGCCCATAGTTGGGGTCAATGCCTGGAGGATCGATACTTTGGGGATTCAGGGGTCCGCCAATTGTCTCGAGCGCCTTGGCCATTTGGCGTTTGCGGAACCCCTTAGATTAGGTCACAGTCAGCTTTTTGCGAGGGTATTATGCCAAATACGGCCCAGGCGCAAAATGCGCAACACCACACAACGGAAAGGTCCAAATCACCAATCGTGATAAAGAGTGCACCCGCTCAGCACGTTTCTTTCTGTTTGTTTACTGGTCGTTGCGTGGTCCTCAAAAACTGCACATCCACTATATAAGGAGATAGTGCATTAAGAAAAATAAACAGACGACCACTTTTTTTTTTGTCACCTTTTCCCTCTTCTCTCCCCTGCTGTATATACTCTATCCTTTCTCCAGCCATATCCTCGCGGCGATTTCTATCTTCATCTCTGGCAGCCTTCTTCGATTCTGGCAGCCTTCTTCGTTTCTGGCAGCCTTCTTCGTTTCTAGCAGCCTTCTTCGTTTTTGGCAACCTTCTTCGTCTTTACAATCGTCCTTCAGGTATGGTACTTGCAGCTGGCTTGAGTTAATCGACAGCTCAAGAGTGGGCATGTTAGTTATCCATTAATCCCTCATGGTTGGGATCGCCTGCCCCACCTGATTAAAATGGGGCAGCAACTCTCTGAGCACGTTTTCATCTTTTCATTCCGCTATTATTTCGCTTATGAGCTATCTCAATTGGCTGCGACCGTGGAATATGATCAGGTCCTCGTCTTCCATGCAGGTTCCTGGAGCACATTTCAAAGTGAACGATTTATTATTAGACTTTCTTGTTAATGTGCCTGGTTCACATGGGGGGCTATGGATTATTTTGCGCTTGACTGCAAGCTCTCGTGAACTCGGACTTTTCACAGACTGAGAGGGGAGGGAGGGGAAGAGATAACGAGAGAGCGAGAAGTGAGAGAGTGAGAGAAGGTGTTAGACAGAGCAGATTACTGCAGGGATCACTCATGGTCGTTACAAGTTACTACTGTTTCTAAAAAAGTCCGGAAAAATAATTGGGGATGGGCGCCATGCAACTCCAGTGGCTTGCTTGGAATTATCCGCCCCTGGAAAAGAGCACCCATCGCGAGCTGGGGCTATTGGGCAATAGATTCAAGGATAAGTACAGTATTAAAGTGCTCTCCCTCTCATCGTGTGCAACGAGCGTGCTCTAGGCGGGCAAAACGACCCGTCCCTCATTGTCGGAATCTGATGTCGATGGATTGAGCCCTTATTTGTTTGCGGGCAATGAATGCAATTGGCTCTGGGCCACATAGCCAGCGAATATCCTAAACCGTGATTGCGTTTGTGTTTGCTGACCCTCTCCTCTTTCTTTCTTTCTCTCTCTTTTAGTAGTAGCATTAATCCCATTCCCCGTTTCACTGCGGAACCATTACATCTACTCCTTCCCTGTGAATTCCATTGCCCCCAGGTCGGATCCCCATTCCGTACCTCAATTCACCTCCTGCTCAGCACCCTACTATCCTTGCATCATGTACCAGCCAGATCTTGAAGGTACAGTGTTACATTCATTCAACTCGCTGATCTCAACTAGACTGGACTCTAAAAGGTGTCTCTGAAACCTGGCCAGTCAGGAAACAGAGGCACGTGCTTGATTTTCTGGACCCGTCTTCCCGTGTCTCTTGCACATGTGCTCACAGCCTATTCTCCACTGCTCCCTTCCCACCTCTTGTATTCCCATTCAACAGAGTCGATCTCGCTCTTTATCTCCCTGACATGTATCACTCTCATGTCTACGCTCTTTGGACGCAAGACTGCGGGGACCAAGATCGGGACAATTAACTATGCCCGAGGATTGGTTATCTCTCTCTATCTTGTCTCTTGGGCGTTCTCGTTCATGGCCACGATGCTGGTCCAGACCAACAACTTTAATATCGTGTCTTGCAAAATGTCTATATACGCTTGCATTATCCTGTACGCTATCTCCAAGGTCATCATCTATCTGTTCCTGATGGAGAAGATCTATGTCGTCACGGCAGTTGGATCGACAAGGTCTGAATTCATGGTAAGGACTCCATGTTGTGCCCAGAACCTTTTTTTAAGCGTGTGAGCGAGAGGACCCTTACCTTAAAACATAAAACATAGTTCAATATTCTGACCAACTCTGTTTTACATTCGTTTCTTTCTCAGCTGTACAAAGTGAACTTGGGTCTGATGTCGCCGTACCTGGGCATTCTTTTCTTGATGATTTATTACGAAGTCTCTGAATTGGGTGAGGACGGCATCTGCTATATTGGACTTCAGAAGCCTGCTGCCCTGACATTGATCCTGTACGATATCATGCTGTCGACTTGGTTGACGGTGCTCTTTATTCGCCCACTGATGAGTTCGACCTCGCTCCTTCAGGGACCTTCCAAGGGCAGGCTTCGTGATGTGGCCCGGAGGACGTTGATGGGTTGCATCATTGCATTGATTCTATCATCGGCTAACGTTTTCACGTTGGTGTACTTCCAAGGCCATGAGCGTGGGCTGATCTGCCTGGCGTCATGTACTTGTGACGTAACGCTGAACGCGATTACTATTCACTGGGTCACGTCGCGAGGCGGCGGACGGAACGGATCTTCCTGGGGTAGGAGAGGAGAAAGACGTATGGATGGAACGCAGGGGACTAATAGTATTGTGCTCAACTATGCTTCCAATGAGAAGCAGGTGGCACCATTGGAATCGCACCAATCTATCACCGTCGAGTCGTACGTTGAAGAGTATCACCAACTTCACTACGGCGGCGGTGCCAGTTCAAGTTCAGCGCGATACTAAGAGACGAGCTACCTCTTACACCGCCTAACCCCCCTACACATTCCATCAGCCCAACACTCCATTATCCCCACCATCGACAATAGCATTTAATAGTAAACATTTTGAATTTGCATCGCTTAGAAAATTGTTACCTGACTAGAATGGCCTTGGTGCATATGTTTGCATGAATACTGGCTGGAAGGGCTGTTGAATCATGTTCATCCGTCGACTCTTCCTTTCAACGATGGCCCCAACCTTCTATGTAGTTTGAAGAAGATACAATTTGCGTTACCTCTTCCCACAGAAGAAAGGGCAGGTATGGCAAAGCACAATAATATTGGGCAGCACGGCAAAAAAAGGATTCACGGCCAACGTATAAGCCTAGCACAAACTAAGTTACATGAGGATGTTTACAAAGAGGCAAACAAGACATGGGCAGACCTGTTGACAAGTTGGTAAACACCACTGCGCTTTCATTCTTGGGGGTCGTGCGTTTTGAACTGTCTAGGCTTTGGCAAAATGCGACGAATGAAAAAAAACGACCGTATTGTCCGTGTTCGGGACCAATAGCCAAGGCTCAGAGCCGTTGTGTATTATCACCCGTCCACCGGCCTGGATTGGAGCCTTTACAATGAGGACGATATTAGCGATATCACTGGAGCTGTTCCTCTTCTTGTTCGTCCACACACAAGATCCGTGCTTGTTGGAAGGTGCATACGAGTATCTTGGATCATCTGGAGCTGGTGATTCGCACTTGAGATCCATAAGAAGGTTGCCAGTGTTGGTTATGATATTGTAATCACCCTCTGGAATCAAACCGGTAAGAATGACTTGTATCAATGCTGAGACGACAACGAAGCAGGAAAGAAAAGAAATAGCCCCATCTCTATAAGCAAGGGTATTGTAGTATCTGAAGGGTCGCCAAGCTTGAGGGTGGCACAGTTCATAAACACTTCTATCTATCAATACCGTTGGATGGAGTATAGATGGATTGTTGGTGCGTGGGTGTGTCGAAACTGCACGATAGCCAACAGAAAGAGTGAAGCTGGTTCCTTATATGTGTCTGACGAGAGCTGGCGGGTACGCATGATAACTCTGCACATTTCCAACCTGGCTCAGCAAGGGATCAGGGATAATGTTGGATCCAGGTGAGATGTTGTTTTTCAGTGCCATTGTTGATACGATATCTCCTTCGACACTGGACGCATAACTCCCTCCTCTGCCCTTGCAAAAAGAAAAAAGAAAGAAAAAGAGCAAGAGACTGCAGTGGCATGCATACACTTAAAAATAAAGAGCTTAAAAATAAAGAGAGGAAAAAAAAGACAGGGTTAGGGCGCTATACCATGGACGTGCTGAATGTTAGCGAGTATGATAGTTGCAAACTTGCTTTCACGATCCGACCAAAGCGAGATGTCAAGCAGCGATATATCTCGGGAAAGGAATGAAAGGCTGCACTACGGGCCAGACGAGTATCAGGACCAAGGATCATCGAGAGGGTGTATATCCGGCGCAATGAATAGCCGTATTGCTAGAGGGCAATGCGCGTCATCTATTCCTCCAGGTAATATCTCGATCGCTCGTCAAATAGACCGGTTATTGATTTCCCCCGAAGTGCTCTTTGTTTTTCTTTTCTGTTGTTTACTCACTCCGCTCTCATCATCTCGGACACAAAAGCACCCTGCGCAACTTTAACAAAAACAAAACTCAGCAGCTCCCGCCTTTTTTTTTTTTGATCATCCGCACCCTCCGCGTCATCTCCTTCCTGCTGACCCACCTGCACTGCTGCTCTTCGTCCTTGGCGACACGTTTTCTAACCGGATCATTTCGTTCTTTCTTCATGTTCACTTCGTTCGTTTAGTGCTACGTATTCCTTCGTCCACTTACTTTGAACCGCGGCTTTTCTTCACTCCGGAAAGCCCCCGTTTGAAATTCTTTCATCTCCTTTGACATTTCACATCCCACTCTTTCTTTTCTTCTTACTCTTTTATTTTATCTTTCTTCTGCCCCTCATACTTCGTTTCAACTCAATCCTCTTGTACATTCATCCTCTTTCCAAATGCAGCACAATACAAGTCTCGCGACACGATCCACGCAGATGATGGTGGCCTCCAAATCCTGCAATGCCAATGGTGGCCAGGGGTGTAGCCGGGGCTTTGTCCGAGACCGGTGCCGTAAATGCGACATGGGTTCAGTCGCCTGCGATATGTGTCAGCGACCTCCTAGCACAATAACAACAACTCCCACAAGCACAACGACAAACCCTCTCTACCGTAAATCGAAGAAGATTTATAGACTTTCATACACCTCTCCATCCACCACAGGACCATCATCGTCATTGGCGTTTCCGTCCCGGAGAAGTCTTTCGTTCGAGCCCTCTGCAACACAAACATCAGTGTCGGCTACTCCACCTCTGGCTATGCCGCGCAGGTTGCCGCCGCCTCCTTTGTCTGGGTTGTCATCAAAGTTGCCTTCGCCCACTTCGATCTCCTTCCCCAAATCATCCCCTCCATCATCCCCTACCTCCCCTTCGACTACATTCGCCACACCCCCGCCTACGCCAACATCCTGCATCTTTTGCAGGAACGGTCGCAAGGCCTGCGAAGACTGCTTTGGACTAGGGTATGTCCAGCGGGTCTGTCAGGACTGCATCCGTGAAAGCCATCGGCACCATAATAGCAGTGGAGGAGGTGCTGGAGGTGTTCGGAAGGCTTCACTGCCTGCGTCGTGGAATCAGGTGGGCGGGTGGGGGTTGAGGTTGAAGGAGCAGTTGATTACGTCAACTCAGAGGTCTTCTCAACAACAACACTCGCAGTCGCCGTCGCGGCTGCAGCCTGATGTTTTGACGACCCCACTTGATGAGAGCAAGAGCAACCCCAACAATAATGCGAAAATGTCGGTTTCTCGGGAGGATAGCGAGGATTCCTCGAATTCGGGTCATGTCAGCGACAGCAGTAGCAAGAGCGGCAGGAGCAACACCAACAACACCAACAATAACGCCCGGATTTCGTTCAAGGCGACTGTCAGGAAACATCTCAAGGTGCCGCCTCTATTCTCACACAATAATAACAAAGCGGAAAGGTCCAACGGGAATGACAGTAACCGCAAGAGCAAGAGCACGGGCACAGTCAAGGATAAGAACCATGGCCGACAGTGGTCGCTCTCGACATTGCTTACGCCGAGCCTCCGTGCAGCTTCGAGTGCTGCATGAAAAACTCTTTGTTACCCGTTCTCAACATGCAGGATACCGCCCAAGGAGATCATCTCGCCTCCTTTTTATTTCTTCCTTCCTGTACTAGTTTACTGTAGTCTACTAATATAATAATAATAATAATATAATAATAATAATAATAATAATAAGCGATAGGCACACTCTCTGTCTTTCGCTGTTGCTTGGGTACAATCAGCATTCATGTGCAAACAAGGAAGGTTTTTGTTTGGCAGGGACAACTCTAAACACCAGGCTGACGCAAAAGCGGGTACTACACTTATTTTTTTTACGTCTCTGATCCAATGGACGTTTGGCACGTTTGTGACATTTGTATTTCTTTTGGGTCCCCCGGTCAACTTTTGCCCATCGGAAAGTTTAGTTTCGCTCTTTTTCGTCAGGAAGGAGAAACCGCCTGTGTTTTTTGTGTCCACCAGCATTGTCTGTCTTGGAATGAGACTCACGCCGAGGAGAGAAAAGAGATCAAGGAAAACAGGGAGGGGGCAACGTGATCTTTGAGGAAAAGAACTTAAATACACAGAGATGAAGTCTGTCGTTTGCGCGTGACATGTCATGTCTCTCGCGAGGAGGTTGGGAAAGAAAGACAAACGACAGACAAGGCACAGCATAGGGTGGACACAGATCATTTTCAGGATAGAGGGTGTGACAAAAACCAGCTCTCATTGATCACAGTTCTAAACGTCGTTTGTAGTGATTTTTTTGTGATGATATCTAAATAATGCGACAAAGTAGGCGATGATAATAGTGAAGTGATGTTGATGCTCGTGTTATAGTTTGAGTTTCGCACTCTTGGCCGCCTCTGCTGGTGACCGACCCTTGATGCTCGACCGCTTGTTGCCCTCGCGATCGATGAAGCTGATGTTCTTCTGGCCCGACAACGCCTTGACAGCATCCATCTTGTCGCGCACAATCGTCTTTGAGTTGCCCTTGTCGCCGACTTGGCGACCCAACCTCCGGTCTCTGGCCTCTCTCTCTGCCTGGCGATCTGCATCCTTGCGGGCTTTCTCTTTGTTCTCCGCCTTCTTTGACCGCTTGGCCTGCGAGCGCTTGCGCTTCCGCTCTGCCTGTTCCATCTCGGTGTCACCCTTGACAGGGGCCTTGCCTGCCGAATAGATTTCCTCGGGAGCCAACAATGCAGCATCTGCGACACTGACAGGGATAGCCTCCTCCATGCTGATAGCGGGCGCATTCGTAACAACTGTGAGCTCGGCCTTGGGAGGCTTTGGCGCATAATGCCAGTTGCTGAGCGAGTCGAGCTTTTGGCAAAGCTCCTGCCAAAGTCCTGTGATCTCCTCATGCTTCTTCTCCAATGCTGCCTCACGTTCGCTCATGACGGGCCCTGTTGTGGATGTCTGACGGACATAATCAGCCTCGTACAGTTCTGCGAGCGACTTCTTCGATTTTTCGTCCGAGATCTCAACTCTGGAGGATGGGTTGAAGGCCTTGGGGTTAGGTGCGGCCTTGCGAACGACATCATCCCAGTTGGCGGCCAGGATGCGCTCCTTGATAATATCCTCGAGCGTCTGCGTTGATTCTGCCGTGATAACGGGGATGGGTTTTGACACTGTTTCGAATTCCAAATCCTCCTCTAGCAAACTGTTCACAGGTCGGTCAGCAGATGTAGCCTCTCCCTTCTTGGTCCAGTCCTTGGCTGCAACATTCTCCTGCTCTAATGCATCGATCTGCTCCCTGAGTTTCCTCTGCGACTTTTCGAACTTTGACAAGTTCTCTATAATTGTTAATTTTTTTAAAGAGAGAGCGATTAGTCATCCAGGCGTTCTCCAACGTGTGAGCGCGCATTTTATCATAGTTCCAAGCGTTACCTGTCTCGACCTCTTCCTCATCCAACCCAAACAGGTTAGAGACTCTATCACCAAGCGCGTTCACTTCTTCAGACTCGTCGTCTTCTTCAGCATCCTCCATCTCTAGATTCTCAGCGCCGACCTGACGTTGCTTGCCAAAGAAATCCTCTCTGTCACCATCCCTTGGTTTTCTCTGAGATTTAGGTCGGTTCGTTGTTCCTTTTGCTAGAGGTGCAAAAAAGTCTTGGTATCCCACATCTATTAAAGCGAAACAATATCAGTCACCGATGAGCTCATGGTAATAGCATCCTGCGATGTATAACAATACGATCAAGCAATGAAGGTGAGCATACCATGAGCATCGACCTCGTTCTCGTCCTCCTCCATATCACCAAAATCACCATCCTCGTCGCCACTGTCGATAAGGTCTGGATCAGCAAAGTAATCAATCTCCTCCTCATCTTCGTTAGGCTCCTTGTCTTCAAGCTCGTCCTGCTCTTGCTTCTCTGTCATGGCATTGAACTCATCCAAGTTGAAAAATTCGTCATCGACCTCCGAAGTCCTAGTCTTTTTCTTGACTGGCAGGTCCAAGTCGTCCAGGTCCTCTTCTTCCTCTTCTTCCTCGTCTTCTGCCTCTTCGTCCTCGGCATCATCCTTGTACTCCTCATACTTTTCAGAATCGGAGCCTTCCATGTCTTCGTCCTCGTCTTCGCCAGAGAAACCTTCCATGTTATCGGTATCTTCCATGTCAAGGCCCATATCTTCGTCATCAAGACCCAGGCTCATCTCTGCATCCTCCTCCTCCTCCTCTCCCTCCTCTCCCTCTCCTTCCTGTTCGTCGATTGCTGATTGCGTGGCGGACTTGGTTGTCTTGATATTCTTGATCTCAGACTTGAGGAATGACAGAAAAGGCGCGTTTTGCATGTGAATTTCCTCCCAAATCTGATCGTTATCGAAACCGTCGACAAACAACTCTTCCAGCATCGAGCCTCGTCCCTTTAGTGACCCAGCCTCGGTTGATTTACCTATGTAATGAAATGATTTGTTGAGTGTGTGTGGTAGGATACAATAGCGCTAGAAATTTGATAGAGAGGCACTGAGAGAGGTAGAGCCATTGTTTGGGGATTTCTCCTTTACCGAGGTCGTAGAGGTATTTGGTGATGGCCTTGGCCTGCTCTGCTGAAGCTTCGCTCTTGCTAAGAAAAACCTCTGGCTTGTCGAGGACTTCCTGGGCAAAGCTCTTGAGCAATGCATCGTCCGGCATTGTCTTTCCTGCTGCCATGCTTTATCTGTTTGTTTGGAGTATATGCTATACAGGCGAGGTTGTAAGGCAGAGGGGGGATGGAAAGGTCGTCAAGTGTCAGAGACGCATGCAACAACAGGCTTGTAGGCTACAA
>MU616749.1:13528-32586 GCA_025201705.1 Dissophora ornata | reverse complement strand
TGTAGGCTACAAAAAAAAAAAAAAAATAAGCAAGCTCAAGTGTAAACAGTCTGCGGTGGCTTGCAAGGACTGCCGCTGGCTGCGAATATCCGTAGTCACATGACGATAAACTTCGGTGCGTGCGAGCGAAACGCTGTCGGTGCCAAGAGCAGTTGACCAAGGTCCACACGACAGCTTGTGTGCAGACAACCAGAGTGAATGTTTGGGGGACGGGGGTCTTTGTCAAGAAAGGATAGTTGGCCACGTCGAGGAAGTTCAGACACAGGCTGTTGTTGGCTTGGCGTTTTTTCAGTAATTCACCTTGCAGCGGAAATGACCTATTTAAGCTTTGAGAAATGAATGACAGAAACGAGACGTGGTCATACTTTCTTCTTACACCCATCCCCCACGCACATAGTCACGAGCACAAGCAATGTCTGCATCCAACCTCCCCGAGGGACTCAAGTCCATTGGCCCATACCTACAACGTGCTGCACAGCTTCAGGAACGGGACCCAGTGGTTTCTTACTATGGTAGCGTGCATGGCACATCCTCAATATGACGCGATGCTTGCACAGGTCCCTGACAACGCCAGTTGGGCCCCCGAATACACATATCACTGCTAGCTAATTACTACGCCGCCAAGCTTGCAATCCCGAAAGCCGGCCAGGACAACGCCAACAGGGCATTCGTCGTGGAACTTTTGGATACCCTTGAAAAGGTTAGCATCAGTACCTCTTACTCTGACAAGGAACGCGTTCTTGGAAGGGACAGGGCTTCCACGAAAACGCACGATATGAAAGATACACGACGTTAATACTCTTTCTGCCATGTTATTGTGTTATTCTATATCTTCTACA
Organism: Dissophora ornata; assembly: GCA_025201705.1. Classification (NCBI taxonomy): domain Eukaryota; kingdom Fungi; phylum Mortierellomycota; class Mortierellomycetes; order Mortierellales; family Mortierellaceae; genus Dissophora; species Dissophora ornata. The sequence continues at coordinate 31,747 of MU616749.1, read as the reverse complement.
GCAACGAAAGGAAATTGGCGATAATGAAGCCATCTCAAACGACCTTGTCGGGGGTGCCCACATCGAAAACTTTGCCCTGAAGATCTTTAGCAAGGCAGATGATGAAGATCGCGCAGGCCAGGGATCACAGTAAGCTAACAAGACGAGTTCTTCCCCAATGAGCGCGTCGATCGCTTTATCAACATGAGTTGACTAATGGCCCCTCGTGTGTTCCATCGTCTGATAGAAAAACGGCCAAGAACTTTGTCGCTGCAGCCAATTTCTTGGAGCTACTCAAAGTCTTTGGTGACATTGATTCTGAGGTTGAGGAAAAGATCAAGTACTCCAAATGGAGGGCCGCAGAGATCGTCAAGGCTATTCGCGATGGACGTCAACCTGCACCTCCACCAGGTGCTGAGAAGCCCAGGGAGCCTTCATTGTCCTCGACGGATATGGATGCGGCAGGACTAGAATCATTGGATGCTGGATCAACAAACAGCGGCGGCAATGTCAACAGCACAACGTTTTCACCAGCGGTTATTGCTCCATCGGTTCCTTCGACTACACCTCAGCCCACCATGGGTACCGGCGGTGGTCCTGGCTTCCCGACAATCTCAAACTTCCCCTCCCCACCCTTGGAACCATCAACCATCAGTAACAATACATTCAATGGCTCGATCAATAACAACATTGGCAACAATTGGAATCAGCCAGCTGTCAGCCCAGGGCTGAACCAAAGCCAAAACGTCTACAGTCCTACAGGAGCCCCAGGAATCTCTCAACAGCCACCTTCGACCTTCATCCCGCCAGCTGTGTCATCGCCAGCACCCAACTCGACGACATCAAACATCACCTCTCCCAATCCCAATGCACAGTATGGGTATGGGGCTAACAACAACCTCGGCGGTAATTTCTATCAAGCACCAGCCGTGCTGCCACAGCCTGCGCCTGCACCTGCACAAATTCCATACTCTCAACCAGAATTCGGTGCACCCTCGGCTCCTTACCAGCAGCCTCAGCAAATACCATCACCACAGCCATATGCCCCTGTGCCCATGGTCCTTGACCCAGCAGTCAACAGCCAGGTGCAGAAACATTGCAAGTGGACCGTTTCTGCGTTGACGTATGATGACATTCCAACAGCGATCGATAACCTGGAGAAAGCGCTAGCGCTTCTTCGAGTAAGCAGACTTATTTATGGATGGTAGTGTGATGATCCGGTTTTATTACTTTGCCACTAATATCTGCTTTACCATGTCCTCTCTGTGATAGCCATATAGCAACAGGCAATAAGCCGTAAACTGGAATAAACAATGTCTGCTTTAGTTCTCGACTCACGACATCCATCGCCATGGATATTGGCATTCTTTATTTTTATTTTTATTTTTTTTTGTAGGCTGCTGCTTTGGACTATGCTCCATCCTCCAACACTTCTCGACCTGGGATGGTCCTGAGATAATGTTATGCTTCCATGCAAGAATTGTAAACCTCAACCAAAGGCGGCAGTTATTCTAAGGCGTTTTGCCTCTCAATTCTCATCTTCAACCGTAGCGACGGAGCCCGCACCATGGGGAAGCGAGCAGGATGAATCTCACCAGGACACGTTGGGCTCCCTAGCCTTCCCCATCACGCTTTTCACAGAAGTAGCGCAAACTTTGCTGGAAACGTCTTTTTTCTCGCCTATTTCACAAACAACATCTCCCACCTTCCCTATGCACACGAAAAGTATCTGTCTGTCTGTCTCTCTTCTAAGTCGTGAGAGCAGCAGAATCAGAGAGCTTCGTTTATTATGCTTAGGACCATCTTTTTCCGCAAGTAGGACATGTTGTCCTGTGAAAACGCAAGATTGTCCATTCCACGACTCTTGAACTCAATAAAAGTGCAAGTAAAGACGCCGCAGTCAAAGCCGTTTCGTTGTCGAGGAATATCCTTTGGGCAATCGTTCTCCCAGCCCTGGAAATCAAACGGCGCATTTCTCTTGTCCCTGGATAGCTGATCCAAGTAGTTTCGCAAAATCTAGAAAGTGCAGACACCATTTCGTGTTACCTCCTATTCATCTCTTAAGCAGCGAGAACGATCTGGCTGCGAATGTCAGTCCTATACTTACTAGGAAACACTTGGGGTTGTTGCCGAGAAGAGAGTCGTAATACGATATCCGTTTGTTCTTCATATCAATGACTGCCGATGTCCAGTGATTGCCAGCGTGGTGGATAGGTATCAGTAGATAGTCTTTTTCGAAGAGATTAACCTACAAAATGAAAGACAGAGACCCAAGGATGCTAATAAGTCGCGGTATCTATGGAGAATTGTCATGACCATCGCTTTTGCGCGGTAAACACCTAGTTGCCTTTCTTACCTTCTTTGTCCACCGCTTCACTTTCTCGTAGCCATTTTCACTTAAAGTCTTGTAAAAGAACGTGCTGAACACATGCACCTTAGGGAATGTTGATCCTGGATCATTACTCCGCGCCAAGATAAGTTGTCCATAAAAGTTAATGACCTCGTCATTGAGCCACTCGCCAGGTCGCAAAGTTTGGATATCCTTTTTGAGTAAAGAGACGTTGAATTTCTCTACGACCACGCCCTGCCCCTCCGACAGGACATCCTTAATCTAACGCCGGGGATATAAAATTACGTTTGTATGGGCAGAGAACATTCAAGAAAAAACAAAAACAGGAGTGTGATGCCTACCCGTGCTTCGTCCTCTTCGGAAAGTGGTGTGAATTGAGCCTGACCCGATGTCTTGCGGGCGGCCAACTGTAAACGAATGTTAAGGGTATTCAAATTGTGAGTTCATAAGCCAAAATGATGCTAAACAAAACTCCAGTCCATTTATCTCTCAGCTTTTTTTGCCATAGTTTTACCTCCTTCTCGATGCGATCGTGCTCACTCATGATTGCCTGATAAGCTGATGGCCTTGGTTGTTCCGCACTAGAGGATGATGGAGAGTTAGCCTGACTGATATAAGGCCCTTAGGCGCTGCATCACACGTTTCTAAAGCGCTGCACGACAGGATTACATTGGAAGGTTCCTGTTGACCAGGTTCTTAAAATTCGTCAGCCATTGCGGTTCGTTGTTGCCCTGATATTTCGTCCTCAACCAAGCGGGCTGTCTAGGCGTCGTCTTCTGCTCGAAGTCCCAGTCCTCTTTCTCATGCTCTCGATTGTAGGCCCTCATTCGGCGGAACTTTGCCACCTCCTGATCTACGGATGTGATCGAATCCTGTGAGCCCACATAGTTCTCCCTGCCTGATCTCAAAGCTCCGATCGTTGCATCATATGCAGTTTTCAGTCGACCGACGCCTGTTAAAGTCCAATCGGGCTAAGTTAATGCAGCTTACATCCACAGTACATCCAGAAACACCTTCTAGTCGTTGAGTCCTTACTTCGCTCCGTTTTGTTCTCTGTCAAAGGATATGCTTGTCGATGGCGCTCAAGGAGGCGCTGGCGTGCGAGAGATTCATCCCTGGCGAACTACGAGAGACATTGTGTATAGTCGATCGAGGAGATCATAAATAACTTGACATTCCAACTAGCAATTCTCGAAGCTCTTCCTGCACACAGCATTACCTTGCTTTGCAGCAATGAAGTTGTCCTCTGAGCTTTGCTAGCATAGATCCTTGGCCGAGCCCGCAATAATGAGCTTTGATCATATCTGTGCGATGAGTGCAGCTGGCGCAATCTGTATGTCGATGGACGGTTTTCTATTTCACTCAGGGGCGATGTTGATCTGTCCGATGGGGATGGTCGTCCATAAAACGAAGGCGACATCGATCGTAGTAAGGACTGTTCCCGGAAATCCGGTGCTGTGAACGTTGGGATTCTCGTATAAGGCTCCAGCTTATACGGCTTGCTGTTCTCGATAGCATTTTGTTCAATAATAGGCGAAGGGTATGGACTGAGGTAATTGTTGGGGAGGTTGTCCTGATCGGCATCGATTTTCACCAACACTCCTCGGACATAATGGCGGTCCGTTTGTGCAGAGAGACCTGGGAATGCTCCAACCCATTCGTTCTTCTTCCCTTGTTGCTCTGAGGCTGTCGATGAGTAGAGTAAACGTAAATTTGGTGGTCATGACCACGAGGGACAAGGACGCTTCTGCTTTAGTGTCATTCATTCGGGGTAAAGTTGAAATGCAACACAACTCGTGAATAACAAACTCTGGCATCATTGAGAGACGAACCAAGTATGCTCAGCGGCTTTAGCTTCAGATAGGAACCCAGCCCCTCAAGTCCCTCTGAAATCCAGTGCCTGGCTTTTTTTGAGAATTCAGATGCATCGACCATTGACTTCCGTTTTGGTGTCGCCATCTCTTGCTGTGGATGGAGAATGGACATGCCGCGTCGGTTGTGGGCGTACGTGTTTGAATGGACAAGAAGAGTGGAAAGGGGCAGGGAGGTCACAGCATACCAAATTTCATTTGACTGGAGTGTTTGCGTTTGTGGCTTGCGATTCAGCTTTGGACAGACCAGTGGCCAACGGCCACTGTGCTCGTCAACTAGAAACCGCAAACGCTCTCGATCCTTCTTTCGCATCGTTCGCATTCCTCCATTCGCACCGCAACTCACCGCAACACTCAAGCCATGGAAGCCCAAATCGAGGAGGTGCGATACTCCGTCAAAAACTACAGGAACTAGCTTGTATCAAGTCTTGAAAGAATGCATCATTGACCAATTCACTCCTTTACTACCTACTTGCTTCGCCCACTGATATCAAATCCCTACAGCTCTTGCCCTTTCTGCACGACGGCAGAATGGAGGTACTGTAGACTGAATCGGAATTCGTAACCATGCGTCTCAGCCTTAGTCTGTGCCAGACTCTTACTTTTTTTTTTTTGCCTCCGACACAATAGGTCCGTCAGATCGCCATCCATAACATCGTCTCCTTCACACTAAGCTCCTCAGAGTTCTTCCATGTCTTTTTGAAGCACGCCAAATCTCTCTGCAAGGACTTGAAGGCACTTGTCAAGGGTGACACGGTATGGGCTCGGAGCTGTATATCATTTTTAATGCCCTGGCGCAGTACAGTTTGCTGACAAAGAGAGAGATGTCTTTGTTTTCATGTTCATCGCACTTGGATCTAGACAATTGCCCACGACGCTCTCCGCTCGCTTATCAATCTTTCAGGAGAGGCGTCCGTTTGTGCGGAGCTGGACGATGAAGACTTCATCAAGTACTTGATCTTCACCATTATCATTGTAAGCGGAACGATCGTTGCGATAGCCGTCGTCATATTCAAATTGCCACCAATTCGCAGTGGTTCTCACACCTGCTCTGATGATCTATTCTAGTCCAAGACCAACATTCTGGCAGATCTGGGATGCATGCTCCTTTCCAATATGTGCAAGAGCGACAGCATCGCGTCCAAGGTCCTCGACGTGAAAGGAAACCCCGTCGAGGGATTGACTACAGCCACTAGCACCGTTGGTCAGTTGGCCGATGTCTTTTTGAAGGGCACGGACAAGGGCTATAACCCTCAATGCAACTTCGACTTTTTGGCTAGCGTCTTTGCCACCTTGGCGATGGTACGTTTTCCATTACAAACGATGGAGAAGGAATGAGAAAGGATGCTTCCATTCGGCTCGCACTGGACTGCGGCTCTTCCAAAGAACGGTGAAGGATCTAAACATTTCAACTTCGTTTTTCGTCTTGACTACAGCTCCCTCAAGGACGCACGCTCTTGTTTGACAAGGATGACAACGAGCTTTCGCCTCTTTCGAAGATTGTGTGCTTCACCGAGCACCCCAGCTTAATTCGCCGCGGAGGAGTCATTACAACAATCAAGTAAGAAGAGTCTACCATAGGTGTACCGCATTGGCCCTTGAATCATCGATGTTGAATGGTCTCTGATCCACGATACTTTTTCTGCTTCAACAGGAATGCAAGTTTTGCGGTTGAGAACCACCCAGCCTTGCTGGATGAGAACGATATCAACGTCCTTCCTTATATCCTACTCCCACTCTGCGGTCCCGAAGAATTTGATCTCGATGTATGTCTAGCGTGAATGGCTGATCGATGTTAGATCCAATCAGTTGAAATGGTCACGGGTGTCCTAACAGCCGACTTTATTCTACTGCGGTTCTATAAATTAGGATATGGAGGGAATGCCTGAGGATATCCAACTCCTGCCCCCAACAAAGAAGCGCGAAGCAGATGCACATCTCCGGGAAACACTGCTTGAAGGATTGATCTTGTTGACATCTACGCGACAGGGACGCGACTATCTCCGCGAGAAGAAGACATACCCGGTCGTCCAAAAGATGCACATGGCTGAGACAGACGAGCACGTGCAGGATGTTGCGGAGCAAATTGTCAATATGCTGATGAGATACGAGGGAGCAGAGATCGAGGAGATCGAGGAAGCCAAGCCAGACGTGGAGGACGACGACGATGCGATCACCGAAGTGTAAAAACGATGTTTTCAAATAAACCCTGTGTTGAGATAATAATTGGTGGCAAAGCCAATGTGGCTGTTTCGTGGCTCATAGGTTATTGAGAAAATCAACAAGACCAAGATCCTCAATTGCTCGTTCTTCCATTCCATTCCTGTCCAACTGTAAGCGCAATTTCTGCAGTAACGTCTTTGAACAGCCCGTTTATAAGATGCAGTTACTCTTCGACTTTCGGACCAAGCTACGTAGATAGATGGTAACAGCCGCGTCTATAGTAATTAAGCAGGCGTGTGATCGCTATCAACAACAGATGGTTCATGCCAGTGAATCGAGCGGAAAGGAAATCGTCTAAACCAGCACTGATGGAGAGAAAGATATTGATATGAGCAATTCGCGAAAGCATGAGGTACCACCACAGTACTTCGTGAGTAAAAGTGGCGGTGGTTTGCTAAACTTTATTTTGCCGACTAAGTCGATCCATGCTGGAACTGTCCAACGCCAACGGTATTTTTTCACTCCCCCCTCATGCCGCCCCTGTTTCTCAAGGATGTCTAATATCCATTTCCCGGTCAATTACAACCCTCAGAGGAAAGAGAAAGATGATGTCCCAGAAAAATACAGATGCTGTGGAGAGTGTGGCGATGTGGATCGACGACATCAATTCGAAAGGAGGGAGACAACTATTTCTGATCGACACTGTCCATCTGAAAAAGAGTATTTTACGATCGCTGGTGTACAGACTTTCAACTGATGGTGGGGGGGACCTTGACGTTGTCATGCATACGAGTACTCGGCTAAAAAACTTAAAGCTTTAACCTCTTATGTGTGCTTCTATGCTACATTCTTCCGGTCATGGATCATAACACAATTATTGCCTGTATGGATTCTACCCATAAAACCGTCAGAAGCTTACGGCCGACAGGGAAGGACAATGTACACACACTCGCATATATGTTCACGCTAGTTGTGAAGGATAGACATGTTATAAGAGGTATCCTAAGGTTAAGCAGGCCGAAGAGACGCGGCCACTGCTGAACAAAGTCTGGAACGCGGACCCGATAGAGGAATCGTTAGAAGGTTTGCATACCTTTTGCGTGAATTTGTATCTAGATATTCTAGAGCTATGGCTTTCATTAAATACATCGAGAGCAAATAGATCACCGATGCGCAGTACCACGATGGGCAAAATTTGTCAGGGAGGTGGGTTATGGAGTCGAACTCAGTCATTTCCTTGCGAGCAAGGTGAGTCAGGGTATCATTTTTGTGCTTTAAAGGGTCACCAAAAGGTGGATACGAACAACCGAAAAATCTAATCGAGAGTTGGCAAAGACTCTAAAACCTTTTCATTTGGGATACAGGCGCAATGTTCGCGCCAACTACCTCTGCGGGGAGTTGGAAACCAAGACTTTTGTATAACGAATTACAAGACACAATGGGTTTCAGCCTATTACACTGTCGGCATCAGATAAGGCCAGGAGGTCTAAAGCCATGGCTTTATCGTTCGATCAAGCGCGAGAATTGGTCACAGAAAAGATCGATGAAAGCAAGGCACACCTAATTTCGTTATTGCTCTGTCAGCCATATACTCTTTCTGCATGAAGTTCATCATGAAATCATTGAAGAATACGCGGTCCTCTGAGACGTTGAAAGAAGTTTTCTCCTCTCCTGCACATACTCCGACTATTTCAGAAACAAAACGCCATGCAAACACATATATCTGGCTGCAAGGGTCTTCAACATTTTCGAAATCAGATACGCACCAGATCCGGAGCTGTTGAAGATGCATGCCGCTGCCTGAAGGTAGACTGTAAATGATTAATTAGCTGAAGTAGAATCTGTATAGTAAGTAAGGATTACAGTGATGGGTGAGGGTAAAAGCGAGAAACCTCTCATCAACGATGGGCATATGTAGACATCTCACATATTGGTATAATAAAGACCGATTTCAACGTAATATGTACAGTGCACCTCCAACATAATGACAAATTTTGTCATTATGTTGGATTTCCCCTGTACAGGTCGATTTTCGGTATATACACTGGATAAAAAGATACCCCTCGCTTTAAAATTTGTTCAGGCGGACGGACCAGGTCAGATTTATACTAGTTTCCCGGTATGGCTACCCTAAGGTGCTATTAATCCCGGCTGATACGAAGACTCTTTTGTCACGGCATCTCTTGGGGCGAGGCAGCAGTGGGTACGGGATGTACATCGTGCGCATCATCTCGATTTGCTTTGCGTTTTCTAGAAGTAGCTGGAATCTGTTGCGTGTTGTCTATTAGACGTGCTAATCTTTCCTCGGATTCCTTCTGTTCTATGAGAAAGTGTTCTGGTTCCCAGGAGTTCTCGCTGAGAGGGTAGCCTTTCCGTTTGATCCAATGTTCCCGTCTTCCATCTCTAGGAGGTCGACACGGTGGTCAAGGATTTTCTCCACTTGAAAGATGCTGAGGTTCTCAAGACCACCGAGTACTAATTTCAACCGGGATGGAACAAAACAACGTTCGAGTAATGTTTCGGTATCATCTTTCATTTCGTATGCTCCACTTGTGTTGCGGCGTGCGACAGTATATGGGCCTTCATATCGTGGACCGAATTTGTCTCCCATGATCGGATCGAGCGTGATGACTTTGGCCCCATCTGGGAAGGAGTTGCGTAGAACGGCGTCGTTGAACCGTTGGACCATTCATTGTTGCGTTACCTGAGCTTTGAGACTGATGGCTGGGAAAACAGTTTCGGTCATGTATCGCAAGCATCCAATGAGCTCATCCTGGGACACTAGCCGTTGGTGAAGTTGCGAAAGCCTTTGAATTTGCGGGCAAAGAATTGTGAGAACGGGGACAAACCGCGCAGGGTCGCGATGCATGAGTTGGTGGCAAGCTGAGCGATTTTTAGGTGGTCTCCCAAGCATGACCAGCGTCCTTCACTTCTTTTCGGAGGATTTCAATAATGATTTTAACATATCTTTCTACAATACCATTGTCATTAGCGCGCGGGCGGTAGGGTGTGGAGAAACGATGTTTCGTTCTCATTTCCTCTCACGATAAAGTTGGCGAATTCGGTGCCATTGTTGGATTGTAGAACGGGAGGAAAGCCAATGAGGCAGCATATATCGAACAGCGTTATTCCATCACGTGCGGCGTGTTTGATTCAAGGGACTCTAGGATGACGAAGTGTGTGTAGAGATCAACGACAATGAGCAAGTGCTCGTATATTGGACCCTTAGAGTCTTTTTGGAATGGTGGGAATGCTCCTACCAGGTCTATGGTAAGATGGTCGACTAGTAACTAAGCATGTATAGCCTTCTTGGGATGATAGCGCGGTGGTCAGTGTAAAATGTGAATGGGCGATCCCAAAGATAGTAGTGGAACTTTTTGAGCGCGAAAACAATTCCAAGAAGCTCTTTTTGTGTAGCAGAGTAACGACGTTCGCGATCTTGCAAGGAGCGCGCCATAAAAGAAAAATATATCTCCTCGCGCATTTCTGTTTCTTCTCGCACCAGATTTGTTGATACAGCACATCCCCCACGCCTACATTGGACGCGTCAGTGGTTACATGGAACGGTAGATTGAAGTCGGGGAAGTCCAGGATCGGCGCAGCAGCCAGGAGTTTCTTAAAGGCATTGAACGACTCTAATTCCGCTTTTGTTAACGTGAATGGTGTTTGTTTTGTGATTGCACAATTTGCCCAAGGGGCAGCTAGGGTGCTGAATAAAGGAGATGTAAGCGCCTAAGCATGGAGTTTTTCCGGTGTCCTTGGGCATCTCTCCAGATACAAGAGTTGAGTATCTCTATGACATATGCGCCTCCACGTTCCGAAGAACACGATGGAGACATCCAAAGAGAAGGAGATTCTTGTTGGTTCTGGAGAAGAATTATTCGGAGGATGAGGATTTCTACAGCAGTGGTGACTACGACTATCGATCTACCAACCATAGTTTGTTCGTGATACGCCAACCTCGAAGGTAGCATGCCAGACGCGTCAGATGAGCAGTAGCGTCAAATAGCCTGGAAGGAAAGCCATTGGTGCACAACCACCTGAATACCGAAATACCCGTGTGGAGGAAACCAAGGCGCTGGCTGCATGGACGAGCAGTAAACAGAGCCATTCAAAAATTGGTCTTAAAGAGCCCCGCTTTTTTTAATTTGCTGTTCGTTATTTCGATAACGGACCTCATCTGCAATTGGTAGCGCCCAGAGGCACGATTGGCCGAGGACAAGAAGGCATTGGTCGAGGACAAGGAGGTGTTGGCTAGGTTGTAGGAGGGAGATGGGTGTACGAGAGGACATGGCTATCGGTGTGGACTGGCGATCTTGTATTGAAAATGCAGGTACGCTTGACTGTGTCTCTCCCTCGTGGACAGCATTCCTCAGAGTGGGCGATAGAGAGACATGACGACGAGAGCAATTTTGTCTAAATCGGTCTGGCATGGCGTGGATTATGTGAGATACGGATTGGGCGTTGGACCACCCATTGTGTGCCTGGACATGATGCGACTGTTCGTCTTCTTTTCTCCGCACTAAAAATAACGGACAATCAAAGTCTGCGACAAATGAAAACGCTGTTCCTGAGTGGTAAACCTTTTCCTCGCCGTCCTTCTTTCTTTCCTCTCCTCATCCATACCTCCGAGGGATCGCCTACTCTCTTCCTCTCCTCATCTGCGTCTTCATCATCTTCATCATCATCTTCATCATCCCTCTCTCCTTCTCCCCCTCATCCTTTGCATACCCTCCTTCTTCCTCTCTCCTCTCTCTATTGTTCCGCCTAAATACCCTGACGAACTAACTCGACACTCTGTACATAATATACCCCGTTCGGCCGAAAGGAACACTCGTACGCATCCTCTCCGTCTCTCTCGCTCGATACCCTCCTGTCAATCGGAGAAACGACACTACGTCCTACGCTCCGTGACAAGCCAAACATGTTCAAGTCGTTCGAGACCTGGACGACCAGGCGTTACCTCTTCTTCATCACCTGGTTTCTCCTCCATGTGATGCTTTTCATCTTCGGTGTCCTGCGTGTTATGCTCGACAAGAACCTCAGCAACCTCAACATCCCCCTCAACTACTCTCTCTGGATCGCCCGTGGCGGAGGTATGTGTCTCATCTGGGATTGTTCCATCATCCTCCTGCCGGTCTGCCGTAATATCCTCAGGATCCTCCGTGTTTCGTTCATCAACAAACTCATCCCCATCGACGAGAATATCTGGTTCCACAAGATCACCGCATACTCGATCCTTTTCTGCACGACCGTTCATGCTATCGGACATTACGTCAACTTTTTCAAGATGGACCGCCTCCACCGAGAGGACCCCGGAGGATATTTCCAGCAATCGGCTGCAGAGCTGTTGTATAAGAGTCCTGCTGGTATCACCGGTCACATCATGTTGCTCTGCATGGTCCTGATGTACACAACCGCGAAGCATACTGGACGAAACAAATCCTTTGAGACCTTTTGGTACACGCATCATTTAGCATTTGTCATGCTCGGTGCGCTCATGTTCCATGGAATCGGTTGTATTGTCAGGGACAAGGATGGCGTCTGCAGAGGATACAAGTCATACCGTTATTTGGCTATTGGCTATTGTCTCTACATCTTGGAGCGCTTCATTCGCGCCTGGCGTGCTCGTCTCGACACTCGACTTGTCAAGGCGATTCAGCATCCAGCAGGAGTCGTTGAATTGCAAATCCAGAAACCCTCGTTCAAGTACAAGCCTGGTCAGTACTTGTTTATCAACGTACCAGATGTGAGCGAGTATCAATGGCACCCTTTTACTATCACGTCTTCGCCATTTGAGGACTATGTCTCGGTTCATATTCGCCAAGTCGGAGACTGGACTCGCGCACTCGGAACTCGTATGGGTGTCGAGAAGGAGGAACGCGGAGGCGGCGCAGGACGTGGTATCCAGGCCGCAGGAGCGTCTTCGAAGGGGCGCCCCGAGAAAAATGTCGAGCTCGTGGATGATCGTGGCGAGGAGATTCACATCCGTTCTGGATTCAGTATGCCCATGGTCTGCATTGATGGACCCTTTGGTGCACCGACCGAGGATGTCTTTGACCACGAGATTGTGGTCCTGGTCGGCTCTGGTATCGGTGTCACGCCCTTTGCTAGTATCCTCCGCGATATCTGGTACCGTGCCAACAACAACATGCCCCTGAAGACCAAGCACATCGAGTTTTACTGGGTCTGCCGTGATCTTGCTTCGTTGAAGTGGTTCCAGTCGCTGTTGGCCACGATTGAGCAGTCGATGCTGCATGTCAAACTTAAGATTCACATCTACTGCACAGCGGTCATGAAGCCTGATCAGCACCACAACATTGCCCTTCACCTCAACGACGATTTTGGAGGTGCAGATACCATCACGGGTCTGCAGGCACTGACCAACTTTGGACGACCCAATTTTGGAGCCATCTTCACTGAATTGCGAGAGGGCATCACGAACGGAACCTACATGCCTGGCTCGAACCAGGAGCTCTCGGTAGAAGTCGCAGTCTTCTTCTGTGGACCGGGCGCAATGGCCAAGTCGCTGAGGAAGGAATCGAGAATCCAGAGCAAGAATGGCGTCAAGTTCGCCTTCAGGAAGGAGCACTTCTAGATGCGCCTGTTTTGCTATTCACATTAATAAACGCGTGGTTATGCCTGTCAATTTACACATGTGTTTGGTATGCCGTATCTATTCGTCTGTGCGCCATTGGTTTTCTGTTGGCGGATGTGATGTGTGATTGTTTATTGAAAGACGTGCGGAGGGTTGTAGATCTCTAAAGGAATTAGCCATGTAGGGTGCAAAGAAAGCATGAAAAAGATAAAGTTCGGCTATTTTACAGCAAGAACTTCCAGAGAACGCATCCAGCAACGACAACCAGGGCGACGATGTATGAGCGGCTGTGGGAGTGATTGTGGGAGACGCGTTCAGCACAGGAGGTGTTGTCGTTGTCGAGAATTTGCAAAAGAGGCGTGATCGAATGGGACCGAGCCGACGATGGTAGGTATTGTATTGATAGAAAGAAGATTGAGAATGAAGACATGGTTAGCAATTTTTTTCTTCTTTCTCCCTTTGAATCTTGCTGACAAACGCTTAATTGTTTTACATCCTCCCTCTCCTCCCCAATTCCCAGGTCTTCCCATACCCCACAGATATTGTCAGTAAAAAAGCGGTTCAGAATAGTGGCGTTTTTGTTCAACCACAACAGAGGACTCAGTCTTACGACCAACATAGCTGGTCCAATCTCCAGTGTTATTACGAACTGTTCGCTGTCTCTTATTCTAGTCCACTAATGATCATGCTTGATGTGGTATTTCTATGGTGTGCTGGGGAAGGACTCTCCCGGGACGGTGTTGGACCAGGCGACAGATCGTCTGTGGTCATCACCCATGTCCTTCTCCCTGGTATCGCGTCGCCACCAGTTCACTTGATCTTTCTCTCTTTTTTCTCTTGCAATGTTGCTGTGCTGTGATATGTTGTGTTGGGCAGCTTAGAAGAAGCCCTTCACCCATGAAACCAACCTTCCAGAGTCCGAGCCCTCGCCAGCGGGGACAGGCTTGGGGGTCGAAGAGGCAGACGTGCCCTTCTTGCCAGAGTTCTATTGTGTTGCCAGGAACGAAAAAAAAATTGGGGGAGAGAGGGGAATGGTGAATTAGGTTCTTGTTATCGCACATGTCAATGTAATAAACGAGAGGTGCAGCTGTAGATCAAAGATACGGAGATGGCTCTTGCCGTGATGCGGTATTGAAATGTAGGTTCTCGACCAAGGTCGGTGCGAGATCCGAGAAAACACTTACGTCTTCCTTGAACTCTCCGACGTACATCTTGTTCATGATATCGCGGGCCTCCTCCGAGTGTCCGACATCCTCAAAGGACTCGGTGGCATCCTTGCCAGCCTCGTCAAGCAAGACTTCCTCACCACCAGGGTGCTATTCCAAGAGATGAGAAGAGAAAAAGAAATAGATTACTACGACGAACATCTACTTCTGAACTTGCGCAACCAAAATGGATGAGGAATAAATAGTGCCTGAGATCAGCTGATCACAGTTACGCACCTCATCAATGAACCCGGTGCAGTCGTAGACTTTGCCTCCGACAGCGAGGTAGAGGCTGTTCTTGGAGCTGTGCTGGGACAAGTCGGCAGTGGTGAAGGTCTTAGTCTCGGGCATGTTGTAGATTAGCGGAGCGGAGTGGAGTGGAATGAAGGGAAAGTGATGATGGCCGAGGGGGCCGAGAAATAAAAAAAAAAGCGGATCTCGTATGATTTGATATTTTTGTACGTGCTGCGTATGCTGCGCCTGCGCTCACTATGTACGTTGTATTTATTTTGCTTCCACGTTACAAGATGCTACTCTGCAAGGTCGTCTATCCAAAGATCTTGCGGTAGAGCACAAAGAGAATCAACACAACAAGGACAATGATAATCGACGCCGTGATCAGCTTGTTGGTCGCCATGCGGCGGGCCATGCCCTTTAGTGTGCGAGATGCCTTGTCGATGTTCGAGTCCGCCTCCAGTAGCGTGTTCCTAGTGTGGATGATCTGTTCGCGCTGTCCTTGCAAGTCCGACAAGATACCCGATCCCAATGCTTCAGTCTCCAGGGCAATCTTGTGGCTGTCCTGCAGGCGCCTGCTGCTCTCTGCAAGTCTATCAGTGCCATTCAGGAGTCGCGTACGCTGATCCATCGAAGCTGCATCCAGGTCGATTCCTCCGCTGATGCCTCCCAAAAGTTCATCTCTATCCGAAGTAGATCTCGATGATGATTGTGCACGCTTCTATTAATGATAATATACGTGGAGAGCGCGCCTTAGTATTAATGATGAACAAATTAACAGGAAAAAGTAGATTCCCAATATGCAACACGTTCTGGGACAGACCAAATTCCATTGACGCTTACAAGGGTCTGCTTCATGCGCTCCAAATCAGTCTTGTATCCACGAAGCCTGGCCTGTAAACGTGTCCTGGAGCCCTGAGGGAGGTTCAGGAGCTCCATCTCCATTTGTTGCAGCTATTAGTCGGTATCAGCAAAGAAGTACAGATATTGCGAGGGGTTAGCGGTTGCTTTTCCCAAGTATATTTTAAAACAAGATGTGGCCTGATACTTGTAAAGAAATCATACAATTTCGTTCGCTTCGTCAATCTCTCGGTCTGTTGCACGGAGGGTCTGCTTCTTGATTTCTACAATGACATAAAACAGGACACGGCGTCAATGAAACAGCGAGGTGGTCACAGGGAATGCAATTTTGGAGCCGCCAGTGGTGGGCTGTTCTTGGCCGTGCTCCGCTGCAGAGAGTAAGGAAGTAGGCGCCGACAAAAAGTATTGCATTGCTGGCGGTTTAGTTGCAAAAAGGGGCGAAAAGAAGAGAGGCCCGCAAACAAGTGACGGTACCTCCAGTCTGGCTCCCAGAGGCATTGAGGCGCTCGCCGATGGAGAGCTTGATGGCCTCAAAGTCCTGTTCGTAGCTTTCAAAGAGTTCAGAACCACCAGCGTCCATGTTTGGTTATATGTGAAGAATGTGTTTTTGAGAGCGAGTGGTTGTGAATTAGGGTATGAGAGCAAGAGGGATTCGGAGACAGGCAAGAGAAGGAGCTGAATACGAGGGGTGGCAAGTAACGGATGGTAGAGTATTTGAATGGACTGGAAAAGAGAATGAAACGGTGTGCATGGCACGCACTGTCACCTGTTGCCTGTTCAAAAAGAAAAAAAAAATGAAGTGACGTCGGCGGCGGCAGCGGCAGCGGCACGATTGGGCGTTTCCTAAGCAGTGCTTGATATTTTATTTTTACTCGATTGATCATTCCTCAAATACGCGACGCCACTAAGTGATTTAGCCCTGGCATGGATCACCAAGGTCGCCGATACAGCAATGGAGTCTACGGGACTACTGCCAGCAATTCTGGGCAAGGATACGGGTATGGAAGCGGACAGGCGTACTCTAATGGAGGTCCACACGCGTACTCAAACTCGCGCAAGACCTTGGGTCCATCATACTCTGGACTGCCTTACCTACCTTCATTACAGCGATGCGTCACCACCCTTGAGATGTCGACCCAGTTGGTAAACACACAAAACTCTTGACAGTATACGGACTCTGCAATACCCTCTATGACTATATGCTCACTCACTCACTCGATGGATAGTTGAAATCAGCCGTGGCGGAACTGGACGAGGCAACCAGCGGATACCCGAGACTGAAAACAATCACATCAAATACCAAGGTGTGCCTTTACAACTGCATTCAACCACACCATGTAGAATGGAATTATTTGGCGGACTATATTCTCATGACACGCCTCTACCATCTTCGTCAACATCTCTCAGCAATTCGAATTGGTCTCTGAACAGGATATTGCCGACGCACAAGTAGGAGTCGCAAAGGATGTCGAACCTCAACTCTTCAATCTGACAGAAAAGGCCGTACAGATTGTAATGGACCTCGAAGGAGAGGAGTATCAACTAATTGAGAAGGTTCACCAAGAGACGGAAAAGCAAAAGCTGCGCGTCCAACGACAAAAGGCTGCCAAGTCTGGCATTTCGAATATCAAGACGCTACAGTCGTTGACGAGGCGGAAGGAAGAATTGAGCAGGAGTGCCTCGGAACTGGATGAAGTCACGGAACAAATGCGAAAAGAGTTTAGTAAACTGGTTGAGAGAGTTAATTCTCAGGAAACACGATCTGGATCTAAACGACTTAAGCGAAACCCCAATAACGAAATCCGTGAATTGAATTTCAGGGAGGAGGATCGAAGGAAAGAAATTACCAGGCAGAGTCAAGAGCTTGAGGCGATTCAACAAAAAATCGAGGACAAGCGTAGATCTATACGCGAGCTCAGATCCAAGGCAGAGTCTCAAAACAGTAGCAGTTCTTCGGGCCAAGGCGCTTTCAACCCAAGTACGGAGGCAGTTTTGTAACTGCAGTATAACTCATGGGTCTCACAGCGCTACATAGATTCTGACCCTCATTTTTTTTGATACCTGACTACAGCCTTATCTTGGACGATGTATACGAGACACCACAACTTTCTGGAGGGCGCATTACGGGCTGAAATCTCCGTGGACAGTCGAGATAAGGGCGCGTATGAGGATGCGTTTGAACGTGTCGTGGCAACATATCTTCGGGAGCTGGAATCCCGGCAAGCAAAGGTGCGCTACTAATTTTTAATTTGTCCATGGTATCGGCACAGAAGTAGCCACGTATGCTAATCAGTGCCCATTTCGCATCTTGCTATAACAGACGGACAAGGAGCTGAATAAGTTGACAATCGACAAGACAAGGAAATTGTCACAAATGAGGACTCTATGTAAGCAGCTCTTCCCTGGAGACAGCATCGGGCAGACCATGGTTAGGGTGCTCGAGTTGTTGGTAGAGAGTCCGACAAGTGAAATATACCACACGGACTTGGTTCAGGTAAAGTGATGCGCGTTGCCATTTTTATCGTATAGTAGTAGGATTGATTATTATACTGACATTACGGAAATTTTTATTTTAGAGTGATTTTCCACCAGATCAAGAGCGCCGACACAACTTGAGCCGCGTTGTTACGATTTTGAAGCAAGTTGGTATCATTGAATTGGTTCTGGAGACCCGTGAAGATCACAGCAATGAGGACGATCAAGAGGGTGACCCCGGACGGTCGGAAGAGCAGCTCGTGCTGCGGATCAAATTTGAAGATAGCAATTGATGCTGATCTACTATCTGTATTTTTATTAAAACCATATCGATTGTGTTCTCTACGCATTCTAGCGGAAGTGTTGGTCTTGCACAGGCACAGTTTCTTTTGCGATTTTTTCCACACGCCACCAAAGCTAGAGATTCGACAGTCACTCGGCAAGCCACTATATTTTGTTGTTGGCCTTTTTTTTTTTTTTTTT
>MU616749.1:0-13518 GCA_025201705.1 Dissophora ornata | reverse complement strand
TTTTTTTTTTTGTGTGTGCATAAGCGAAGGTGGTCCGCCATTCAACATCCCCTCATCCTCATTCGTCTTGACCCATCAATATAATCAAATGGTCTCCAAAAAGTCAAAAAAGTCTGAAGACTCTTCTGCCTCGGCAGCGTCGTCGTGCTTGGACCAAATTTCCAACTTTTATATCCTCCCCCTTCATATGCCCTCTATTTCGACTTCCCCTTCCTCGCCTCATACTTCAAAAGCCTACCAAAACGTCCTCCACTACCTCTACTTCAAGAAGCACGAGTCCCCTAAACAGGATGCAAAGACGCCCAAGGACAGGACAATGTTTATCCTGAACATCCCAGTGGATGCTACAGAGTCTCACGTCCGAGAGCTGTTTAAGCCCTATGGCAGAGTGGTCTCGGTCCATTTCACGAACAGAATCAGGGATACAAATTTGACAAAGGAAGAACGCGAGCAGCAAGAAGAACTGGAGCGGTTGGAGCGAGAGGCCACAGAAAAGGAGGCGGAGGCGAATCTGAAGGCTAAGGGAAAGAAGGCAGGCAATAAGAAACAACAAGCGACGACGACATCGGAGGAGGTTGAGGAAGGACATCGTAGGACATTGTTTGCTTCAGGATCACAGGCGTTTGTGGTGTTCTTGGAGGAACAGGAGCTGACAAAGGCGTTGAACATGAAGAGGAAGAAAAGATCGTGGATTAATACGGGAAGCGATGCTACGCCTGCAGACGTTGCCAGGCTTTCAAGTCTGGGTGTTGCAAGTATGTCGAAAATTTTCTAGCTTAAGCATTACTGGAAATCCTGCACCACAGATGCAGTTTTTTTTTCCCCCTCCCCTGCTCGACGCGGCTTTGGATTTGGTAGCGCTTTATTGACAGCTGCTTCCCTTCATATTTCCAATCACGCCAACCTAGAATGGATCAACGACTACCACAGGATGAGATCAGACCACGCAACTCTGCAGATCAAGGTTGATGACTACATGGAGAAGTTCGAGCGTTCAGAATATGAGGCTCAACAGGCAGCCTTGGCAAGACTCAATGTCATGGACGACGACGGTTTCACACTTGTTACCCGTGCAGGAAGCAAGGGCCATAATACGGATGGAGTCATCAAGATCCAGGCTGTCAAGGCGGAAGATGTCAAGAACATCAAGCCAAAGAAGAAGGAGCTTCAGGACTTTTACCGATTCCAAATGCGTGAAGCCAAGCGCGACAGTACGTTCATGTTTTCTGACTTTTTTTTTTTTATTTTATATTTTTTTTACATATTTTTTTTGTTCTATTCAATGATGCATCGCTCTCTGTATATGTAATATATTAACAAATGTGTCCATGTATTCGATCATAATAGAGCTCGTCGACTTGCGTCGCAAGTTCGAGGAGGACAAGATCAGGATCGAGGCGCTCAAGGTCAACAGGCGTTTCAAGCCTTACTAGACCACAGATCTGCTACAATTACTTGTGTCTTTTATCGTTTCTTCATACCTTGGCATACTTTCGAACACTCCTCTGGCATAACACACACATACACACACACACACACACACATTATTGAATAAATAATAAAACAACGCATCATTCAAGACCCTCTGATTTTATTATCATCTTGCCGTGCTCTCGATTCCATGCTTGAAACAAAAGTAATTACAAAAATTTATTTCATCGACCGTAATCCCGACCATCGGCAACAGGGATATTCCCTGTTCTAAAATATTCTTCTAGGAGGGTCTTCAACCGCGTTGTACCATCCACACCCTGCCGCGGAATCAGCGGAATAAATTCGTCCGCAACAAGTTTGAGTACTTTGGCAGCCTGGTTCCGATAGGTCCTCAGGTAACTATTTCCGCAGACCTGTAGATTTTTGAAAGAACATGTAAAAAAAACGTGTCAAAAATAAGTGACATTTGATAATCAATTTACAAGGCGGCAGGGGGCCACTTCTCTTACCTCAAGGAAGACAGTGATCAAGGATGGGGTGATCGGTCGCGGCGGCATGTTCACGATTCGTGCCATCCATGTCCAGCCATGGGTGAGCGGATACTTGTTTTGTCCAACTGGTGGAGTAGTTTGCATGATAGCACAATACAGTGTGAACATAGCGCACTGTCGTGCATTATACTGGGCCTCCGTTTCCCAGCCGCTGCCGGTCTTTTTGTAGGCGAGTTTTTGCATGAATTCGTCCGCGCTATCGTTCTATTGGGGTCAAAGCCATGAATATCCTGTAAACAGCGCGATTCATTTTTTGGAAGACGTCCAAATGCGATGTGGTTGTCATAGCGGTATTATCGACATACCGGTCCTTTGGCAATATACATGGGGGTCACATAGGGACACTTCTTGGCGAAACGCGCCATGAGGACATCCAGAAATATCTGATGATTGCTGAACAAGAGAACGGCCACATGGGCAAGGGGAAATACGGGCGCTGACTTGACCAACGCCTCGGTTTCAGCTTGTTTCTATGAGATTAGAGCAGATATGATAGCGCATCAGAAGCAGTGTCATTGGATGACATTGAAATTATTAGTGGAAAACGGCGTTGCACCTACCACTAGTTTCTTCGCGGTACAATTCATCACCCACATATACGCGTTCTCATTTTGGGACTGCATCGTCCTCTTGAAGATGTTGTCAATATCCGTTGCCTATCAGCAATGAAAGAACGTGGACGATTCTTAGAATGTAAACAATCACAAGTAACAATTCAAGCCAATGGATGTCGTACTTACCACGCGAAAGATTTCGCTTTGTTTGTTGACCAACTGGCCGAGATCTGCCACCATTTCACGTTTCGCACTATTACAGTACTTCTTCAACGCGGGGTTGGCGGCAACTGTGGGCAAGACGACTTGCCGGATTTGATCCAACACTTTTGTATAATTTTGGTACTCTGCATTGCCAGCTTCGCTCACAAAGATAGCGCTCGTATTCGATGACGCCCTCTCAGCTGCTGCAATTACCACCTGCTTCGCCTTTTCCGCGGCCGCGGCTGCAGCCTCTGATGCCCTCTTACTCTTGGCCTCCTTCTCAGCTGCCGCAGCCTTTATCTTTTCCTCTTCCTCCTTGGCGACCCTCTCCTTCTCCATCTGGGCCTGCTTCAGGGCCTCATCTCGAACTCGGATGGCAGTATCTCTTTCCTCCTTGATCCTGGCCAAACAGCTCTCGATATCCTTTGCTAGCGCTTGATTTTTGGCCTCGGCCTCCCTTTTCCGCCTGTCCTTGATCGCCTCAGTCTCCAAGGACATGGACTTTATTCGTTGAGTGACGTCCTCGTTATCTCGAGCCCACGTAATAACCGATTTGGTCGGTGTCTCCTCAAGATTCTTGAAATCATTCGTAATCCTTTCTGCGATCACAGGTGCTAGTTCCTATTATGTACGGCCCGGCCATGGGTAATAAATAAAAAAACGTCCATTAGATAATTAGGAATTCCACTGATTCATTTAGACCCGCCAAAATCAGGAATAGAGAAAACATATGCTGCAATGCTGTTTCTGGTTACCTTTCCTTCCTCCTGCAACTTTTGCATCTGCATCTCCCATGGATCTATTCGTCCTGTGATATGAGCTACATAATGCGCCTGCTCTGAACCCCTGAAATTCGAGTCCTGCTTCTTAGCACGGCGACTAGGTGCGACGGCGTACATCGCCTCCTCGCTGTCTGAAGTATCATAAGAGCAGTCATCTGCGGCATAGTCTTCCTCTTCTGAGGTCGTATAGTCATCCAACCCGTAGCCTGAGCCAGCTGCCAGTCCCGGTGCTGGCGAGTTGCGGTGGTTGTTGATGGTGTGGGATATGGGAGAGTGGTCGCGTCTGATCGTGGACTGGAGGCCAATCCTTTGGTTGTAAATAGAAGGGTTTTGAGATAAAGGTACGGCATTTCGTTGAAAATCATCCTCGTCTTTCAACAGCAACCTCCTGCTGTCTCGTGAGGCTCGCAGCCGCGCGAGCTCTGGGTCGTCCGGTTTGACAACGCCCTCAGTCACAGAGCGACGGAGGACAAACTCCAGCGGCAACTCTTGTGGCCCCATGTGTAGAATCGTTTTACTTTAATCTGAATGGGAGTCGTAGGGCTGAATAAAGGTTCCTGGGTATAGTGGATAGAAAACAAGTGATGCTTTGATGGCGTTGTCGTCCGTTGATGGCTGTGATGGCTGTGAGAATGTCGCGTCCTGTGGCATCAAAAATGAACGAGACCAGCAGAGAAGAGGCGCAAACGCAAAGCAGGCAAGATTGTTTTGATGGCAACCAACCTCTGGAAAGGGGTGATTCAAAGGGACTGTTCTTCAAATGCGATGCTTTATTTTACGTTTGTTTTTTTTACAAAGGGTAGAGAATCTACGGCTGTTGCGTTGCTTAGAGCTGGGCATCCTTGCCCGTAAGCAGCTTGTATGCCTCCTGGTACTTGGCCATCGTCTCAGTAACGACATCCTCGGGAAGGGTGATGCCGTTGGTCTTGTCGAATCCAATAGACTCGAGGTAGTTGCGGAGGTACTGCTTGTCAAAGCTGGCAAAATCACGAATGCAAGAGTTAAATTCTGGCGGATAACAGATCAACAACAACAACAGCAACAAATGAGTTATGGCGGCGCCATCTCCGTTTGTATCCTTACCTGTCCTGGCCAGCGCCGACCTTGTATGTTGAGGCAGGCCAGAAGCGGGAAGAGTCTGATTACGCCAAAAAAAGAAGAGATATCCATCAGTGCCTGCTCGATTAATGCCAAAGTGCAGAGACAGATCAATAAGAGCGTCGCCTTTTACCCGGAGTCAAAACCTCATCAATCAAGTAGAGGGTATCATTCTCATCAACACCAAATTCGAACTTGGTGTCCGCGATGATAATGCCGTGCTCCAATGCGTAATCACGAGCCTTTGTATAGAGCTCGACAGAGATCTTGGCCATCTCGGCGGCATGCTTCTCGCCAATGATTGCCGGAACCTTGCTGGGGTGAATGTTCTCGTCGTGGTCACCAATCTCAGCCTTGGTGCTGGGAGTCCACAATGGCTCTGGGAAAGCCTGGCTCTCCTGCATACCCTTAGGAAGAGTAATGTCGCACACTGTCCCCTTCTTCTTGTACTCTGACCAGGCAGAACCTATAATGTGAATTGCAATTGAGATAGACAAGACGGTTAGATCGGGTGCCAACTTCATGCCCACGAAAAAGAGTGGTTCGCATCAATCGCTATCCAAAGTGATGGACCGCAAACCCAGTAACTCGTTTTCCCCCTCCCTCGAGTGACTTACCAGTGATATATCCACGGACAATCGACTCAATTGGGAGCACACGCAGACTCTTGACGAGCATGGATCGGCCCTCAAGCTGATCACGGTACTGCTTGACCTTGTCGGGCATCTCATCAAAGTTGGCAGTGATCAAATGGTTGGGCAAGACATCCTTGAGGTGCGAGAACCAGAAGATGCTGATCTCTGTGAGGAGCTTTCCCTTGTTGGTGATGCCCTATACACACAAAACGCCATTTATCCCAAGGAAATTGGGGGGAGGGGCAGGAAAGACGTGAGTCATAGCGCATACAAGTGATTCTGATCAGGCAAGTAAACATGGTCGAATGCCGTACGTTGTTCATGATCACGTCGAATGCGCTGATCCTGTCGGTGGCAACGAAGAGGAGGGTGTTCGCATCGACCCTGTAGAGGTCGCGGACCTTTCCGCGGGCGATCAGCTCGAGATCGGGGCAGCTTGTGGTGACAACGGCAGCCATGGTTATGTACTGGAGGGAGTATGGGGAAGAAGGAGAGAGGGAAGTTTTGGCGGCGAACGAAAAACGAAAACGGAAGAGAAAAAAAGAGCGAAAAAGGAAAGTGCCACAGTGCGGGGCAGAGATAAGCGGACAGGCAAAGCAGCAGAGCTTCTTTCAAACAAACGTGTGTTGGCGCGGAAGGGATATCATGGTCCTGTCGCTTGTGCTGCACTTCCACTTCCACTGGATGCTTATTACAAAAAAGCGACCATGGTCGCGCGAGTGCTCAAAAGGTGGCCGATCGATCCTATCTGCAACAAACGCTCGGCATCCCATGCGATCAAGAATACGTAATGTGTATAAAATTCGGCTCGCTTAAGTGTCTCTACTTTATTCATGCCCCAATTCTCTTCTTCGCTCTCTTTCTCCTTCTCTTTCTCTCTCTCTCGACCTCCAACCTCGATTTCCTAACAGCTTTATCCACACAACATGAAGGGCACTTCTGACAGCTCTGCCATTAATCAAACCCTGACTGCATTGGACAACTATGTCCTCTTGGGCAAGTCCGGACTCCGTGTCAGTCCTCTTTCACTTGGTACCATGGTAAGCTGAACAAGTTGGGTATTAATGCAACCGAACTCTCTACAACAACGAAGCGCGAACTAACACGCACCACTCCCCCCTTGTCCACTTCCAAATAGACGTTCGGTGAAGAATGGGTAAAGGCGTTTCCTCGAGCAATTGAACATGATAGAAAGTGTACTAGTACTCACGACCATAGACACTACATGACTATCAATTAGGGGTTTGGCAATAACAAGGAGGCCTGCAAAAAGATCTTTGACACGTACCACGAGAAAGGCGGCAACTTTTACGATACTGGTAACAGTAAAATGGCTCGTGGCAGTCTTATATCTTCTCGCCCTACACCCCCCTAGCCTCGTTGTCACTAACATACACCCTTTGGCACTACCAGCCAATATTTATACCAATGGCGACTCGGAAAAGTTCCTGGGCGAGTACATTGCCGACAAGAGAAGCGCGTGCGTGGTCGCTACAAAGTACTCGAGTAAGTATCACAAATATGTCCTCAAGGGAAGCGTGGTTCTTAGTCTCTACTCTAATGCCCCGATCTATTACACATTCAAAAGTCAACCCATCCGGGATAGAGGCCCTCGCCGGAAGATATAGCCGACCTAACCCCAACGCCGGTATGTTATTGTCTTCAAGTCACGAAAAAATGGATAAGAGGTAGTGCGACAGCATGGCTAAACACTGAATGCTATTGTAATCTTCATCCGCACAAAGGCGGTAATCAGCGCAAAAACTTGGTTGAGACCCTCGATGGCAGTTTACGACGCCTGGGGACTGGGTATGTCGACATCCTGTACGTCCATCTCTGGGAGTACAGAACACCGATCAACGAGGTCATGCGCGCCCTCGACGATGTCGTTCGATCGGGCAAGGCTCTCTATGTCGCAGTCAGTGACGCTCCAAGCTGGGTTGTTTCCTGTATGATAAATCATTGTTCAAATTGACTTTGTATTGCATGCAGGTGATCGATAATCGAATTCATGCAGGGACTCTGTTTGCTCTAACAGAAAGGTCCGTTCCCCTCTTTCTTGGATCTCTAGCTGCCAACACCATGGCCGACCTCCGGGGGTTGACTCCATTTATCGGCTTCCAAACTCGATACAACCTCTTGAACCGTTCGCTCGAGTCCAATATCCAACCAATGTGCGCAGAGCATGGTCTAGGTATTATCCCTTGGTCTGTCCTTGCTGAAGGATTCCTTTCCGGAAAGCACACCCGCGATGCCAAGAGCAAAGACAGTAAGCGCAAAGGCCAGATCAGCAGCCATTTCAAGGACGACAAGAACTGGCGTATCCTCGATGAAGTTAAAATGATCGCCCAAGAATGCAAGAGAACGCCTGCTCAAGTCGCCGTGAACTGGATGCTGCAAAAGCCCGGCATCACCTCTCCATTGATCGGTGCTCGCACATTGGAGCAGTTGGAAGATAACTTGGCTGCACTCGAGTTTACATTGTCGGCATCACAGATGGCTAGATTGGACCAGGTCAGCAATCCAAAAGAGTGGCCGTTCCCACAGGACGTTGTGAGGAACTTGGAAAGGTTTACGGGAATGGGAATCAATGTTGAGATGCCGAAGAGGTTCCAGGCTGTTCAGAACCTTCGCACTAGCAAGATCTAAACAATATAATCGGAATGAATTAAATCGTTGCTGCATTATTTGGAAAGGAGTGGACTACAATCTAGGGAGGACCGACAGTCTGCACATGTGTCGCTCACAATCTCCTCTGCCGTGTGGTGACATACGCGACTTTCTCTGCGCTCTTCAAAGAGAATTTATTTGCTAATCGCACACTACATAAAAGTGAGAAGAGGTCCTCGGAAGAGTGTTTTTTTAAGAGCGGTCTTCGATAAACTGCATCTGGAGGTTGACAGAGCCGTTGTCAGAAAAGCCTAGCCACTTGGGAAGCTTGTAGTCCTGGGCTGGGACACTACCCGTGGCAAAGACCCGATCCAACGAAATCGTGGTTTCGCCAATCTTGTCGTTACGTAACGTATCCTTGTAGACTCTTTCCATCATGACATCTCGAATTCAAAATGGCGAACCATCTCGAAGCAATGCAACTCGACCCCCAGACCCCATCCCCCCCAAAGACCCCCCACTGGCGCCAACGCACCTCGGTACTCAGACATGCTGAGAACCACCAAACCCAACTTCTATCAGACAGAACTTTACACCCACACGGAACTTGGTCGATATGCCCATCAATCCAAAGTCCCCACCACCAACATCTCACGCCCCTCCGTGACTTACACCAATATTCCCAATACCATTCCCCCCTTGAGGCTGATGGAAGCTGTCAACCAGCAAGTGGGTAACCCGCTACTCTACGTGGCAAAATCCGACACCACCATTGGCCGCTACGTTACGGTCTGCTTCCACAACAATGCGGATGTTGAGCAGGCACTCGCCAGACCTATCACACTGGATGGCGTGCAGATCTCCGCCTACTCTGCCACCCCGGCCAACATCTCCATGCAACGTCTGTTTGTTCATGGCATTGACTATTCGCCAGAAGACAACTGGAGACAGCGCCTCTCAGCTGCTCTAATCGATGCCTTCGCTGCCTATGGCACAGTGGCAAAGATCGCACTTCCCACAGCAAAAACCAGCAGTGTGACCCTCTTCTCTGAAGGAGTGTACGTGCACCTCTGCGAAGAAGCCGGAAAGCCCCCGGTGCCGGAGTCTCTGGTGGCCCAGCTCTGGGATAATCGAGACCTCAAAATCACCAAACATGACAATCCTCAATGCAACTTCTGTAAGAACACAGGACATAGCGTCGTCCACTGCCCGGTGCGTCTACGACTCTATTGCTCCCTGTGCCGCGTCAACGGTCACCAGGCCCCCACCTGTGCTCGCCATGGAGAACGAGGCCGCAGGATGGCGGCCAGAGCCCCACCAGGCCCCCCGGGAAACACCTCCCAGGACCAACCTACGCAACTACCAGCAAGGGCAGGAACGTCCCCCGATGTCCAAGCCGTGCCAACAATCCCAGATGCACAAGCAACGCCAGCTTCCCCAACAGACTCGGTAGCACCACATGATCCAGTCGTGCCAGAGGAACCAGCCGCCCTATTCCCCAGTACCACAGACATAAAAAACTTGAGTGACATGGCTGACGATGAATCGCTGGACGAGCGAGAACTCTCTCCCGTGGTTACACACTCCCAAATGCCGAGTCAAGACTCAATCCCTCCTCCTGCTCAGGCGGCCCCAAGCGAGGACTCCCAAACAGACAACTTCCCTAGCCAACTGTCCACATTGGACCAATCTCCGGACGCGGAGATGGTATCCTCCGGTGGCGAAGACTCTGCTACCTCGCTGACATGGCAAACGGTCCGGTCCCGCCGCTCAACCAGCTCAAACAAGTCCTCCGCAACATCCTCCGGGGACCCCACAACATCGAATACTTTCATTCAGACGGCCAAGAAATTTCTTAGTCCTAGGTCAAGACGGTATAATACGCCGTACACCAAGGATTTAGATGACGCCAGGACAATAAAGCCTCTACGCTCCTCCGTACGGATTAGGAGCCAAAAGGCCCTTACCCAGAAATAATCCCCATGTTAAAGTTAGCCACTTTAAATGTTAGGGGCATCAGCAAGATGCGTTCTGTATCTGGCAAGGAGTTTTCTGTGTTCCATCGCTGCCGGAAAGACCAGAAATGGGACATAATTGTACTTCAGGAACTGCAATTCGATACCGACACACCTCTTGACACCGCCGTTTTAGACAGATTGAAGAGTTCCTTTGGGGCCCACGATGCTATATGGACTCCATTTTGCGCTCTTCTTCTCCGTCAACCCGATCTATCTTTTCAAACCCACTCAATCTCAACCGACCGCAGAACGATAGTGGCCTCGATCCAATCGGCCAACCTCGTCCTGCCTTTAACAGTATGTACCGTCTACGCCCCGGCCCAACACCGTCCGCGTGAACGGTTCTTCCGCAACCTACTACAACTGCCTTTCTTCGCAGGCCCCACTCCTCCACAAGCAATCCTACTGGGCGATTTCAATATGCGACATCATGAATCAAATCGCTATCCAGCCCTCCAAGACTGGGTTCGACGCAACATGATAGATTGTATCTTGGGCTCTCGTCAATCCCCCCTGCCTACTTTCTTCCACAGGTCACAACAAGCCAATCGACCATCGACTATATGTTCCTCTCGCCAGATCTCGCACGAGATTGCTCCAACCCGTCGCAGACATATGCCTGTAACCACTCGGACCATGACCTCTTGTCTGTCTCGATCAAACCTACGGCACGGATCAAACGAGGAAAGGGATCCTGGTGCTTCAACACTTCCCTCATGCGACTGCCTGAATTCCAATCCTACCTCCGTTCGGCCCTGGACGTGGTTTCCTACCCAAAGGCTTCGGAATCGCCTCAGCAACACTGGGACCGAACCAAGAAAAAGGTGAAATCGGCGTGTATCTCATTTTCTATTCTGCACAACAAACGCACCGTTTCTGAAGAGCAGCGTCTCCAAAGTCGCCGATTGGAGCTCTTGGAGCAGGAGGAGATAGCCAACGCCCAGGACGACCCGCTGGTGGTCCTGATTCAAGATGACCTGGCCACGCTTGAGCATACACTCCAAACACTTTCAGAAGCCCGACTAGAAGGACTGGCGCTGAGAGCTGGACTCCGGTGGATAGAGAAGGGAGAGAGAAGCAACCAATATTTTTTTCGGGCTATCAGACAGCGTCACCAGAAAAGAGCAATAATGTCTCTGAGAGATGCTGCTGAAGGTGCAACCCACACGAATTCTGAGGCGATGGGACAGTATTGTCGTCGTTTCTACATGGACCTCTACACTCCCGAACCAACAGACCCAGAGGCCACTTCCACTCTCCTACAGTCAATATCGACGCGCCCAAAATTGACACAGGATGACAATGATTCCTTGTTGGCTTTTATCAGCATGGAAGGCTTGGAGACTCTGGTAGACCACTCCCCTCGCGGAAGGTCCCCAGGACAAGATGGCTTACCTTTTGAACTCTACTCTCTTTTGCTGACTCATCGATCCACTGCGGACCTTCTGCTGCAAGTCGTAAACGACGCTCTCGCCAACGGGGCCTTTCCAAAGTCGTGGTTTCACACTACCATGGTCCTGTTGTTCAAGAAAGGAGATACAGACCTCTTAGCCAACTGGCGCCCATTGTCTCCCATCAACTGTGACGCGAAACTATTCACAAAGCTCCTTGCGAATAGGCTACGGCCCTGCCTTACACGGCTCATCACACCTTACCAAACTGGTTTTGTACATGGCCGCTTCATCGCAGATAACGGCTTAGCCCTTGCCAGTATCATGGATCACTGTAAAGCTCAGGGAGGTCATCAAGTGGGCTTACTCTTGGACCAGGAAAAGGCCTATGACAGGGTCCACCCTGGATACCTTCAGGGTACTCTTCGAGCAATGGGATTCTCTGAAGCCTTTATTTTACGTCTAAGCACCTTGTTTTTTGAGACGCAAATCTCTCTGAACATTAACGGACACATTATAGAGCCCTTCACTCAGAGACGGGGGCTACGCCAAGGAGACCCTCTCTCTCCTCTCCTCTACAATATCGCCTTTGAGCCGCTCCTACAAACCATTCTGGCCGACAATCGCATATCAGGCTGCCATCTACCGGAACCAGAACGGCCTCTGAAACTGCTCGCCTACGCCGACGACCTCCTGTCTTTTTTGCAATCGGAAGAAGAGTGGCACGCACTCCGTTCTAACCTAGACCTCTATGGCCGAGCAGCGAATGCCAAGGTCAACCTGTCCAAAACCATCGCCTTCCCTATAACGAGGTCCCCCGACAATGATCTGGTACAGGCACTGCACTCCGCCTCCATTAGCTGGCACGACGAAAATTCGCCTGGCTATCTTCGCTACCTTGGTTACCCAGTCCCAATCTGCCGCAAACAAATCGATCGCTGCCTACATATCCAAAGTCAACGCTCTCTTTCAGTTTTAGGACGTGGCACCATTGTCAACTCTTTGGCCCTTTCCAAGCTGTGGCATGTGCTCTGGGTCGCGCAACCCTCCAAGTCCTTTCTCCAGAAAGTCCAAACCCGCGTCCGGCGATTCTGTTGTGCTTTCAAGCCTACTGCGTCCTGGCGCACCATATGCTTACCGCGACTGCAAGGCGGCTTGGGTGTGATTGACGTTTCTATCCAGACTATGGCCTTCCAACTCAAACACTTGCGCAACATGGTGTCTCCTACTCCTAGTCTCGGTAGATCGATCCTTCTCACCCTGCTGAGAACTTACTCGGAGCTACCTAACCCCCTGTCAAGCATCATTGCGCCCTTTCAACCTGCAGTACACCGATCCGTCAACAGAATAGAGTCCTTGCGGATACTACTAAAAGCTGCTCATCGGCTCCCCAGAATATCAGTCAACGACCCTCTAGATCCGTACGCTCTCCTTCCGTCAGAGACCTTCTTGGCCACGCCGCTCTACTGGTGGATACAACCACTCCCTCCCCCGCGAGACTGTACCCGATACACGGTTGGAGAAGTCTTCCGTTATGACCCTCAAACAAGACAAATCTCCATCCGCATTAGCCCGTCAGTGAGGCGACTAATACGTAGAAATACCTTTAACATGGAAGCCAGAGTATACGCCGCGACCTTACACCCATGGATAGATGCTGGAGATGATACAGCGCAACGCATTTTGGACATCCGACTGCACCACCCCTCCATGACACCACCGCGCAAGAAAATCACTCTGGACACGGCCACCTCCAAGAATATACGGGCATTCTTCCAAGCCCCGGCCTCCACAGTCGAGAAACTTGGACGTAGTGCTGACTGGAAAAAGTTTTGGAGAGCGACAATCCCACACTCTGCTCGGACAATATGGTGGAGAGCCATCCACAACAAGCTGGCTACAGCAGAAGTGATGCACTTCAAATGGAAACGCGCTCCCAGTCCTGCTTGCTGTCAATGTGGTTGGGCAACGGAAGACAAGGACCATATGCTCTTCTTATGCCCTACCAAACGCCAGACCTGGGTTACTTACCTCACGGACCTCACTACCAAGTCTATCTGGAGCGACCGAGACCTCTGTGCCCTAATTCAGTGGACACGGCCCCGCATAACCATAAAGCCCCAATACCGACACCACCTTACAGAGTCCCAGCTGATCGCATATGGCCTCCAAGGAATATGGCAAATGCATTACGCCTTTGTCCTAGATGACCGCACCATTCCCGTCGACAAAATGTCCCAA
>MU616748.1:0-46402 GCA_025201705.1 Dissophora ornata | reverse complement strand
AGTCTGAGCTGTCGAAAGATTACGATGTCTAGGTCCTGTGCGTGGATCCCTGATGTGTGATCCATTTACCATATGCCATAGTCGAGTTCAAAAGAGCTCCACACGCCGTCTTGGTAACGTCTGCGTTGGTCGTGTGCTTGAGAATCTCAACAATTGTCTCAAACCCATTCTCCTGCAAGATCTTTGCTCTGTTGGCCTCTGCAAAAAAAAAGAGAGTGATTTAGTTCAATTGCTCGCTTAAATCGTCATTCGGGTTCATATCGTGTAACCTTGAGATTAGTTTCTTTTTTCATTTTTTTTTACCATGGTCAACGCAGATGTTTGCAAATGCGCGCATCGCTTGGATATCAACATGGGGGCGTCGCTGCTTGTTCAATGTCTCAATGCTGAGAATTAATGCAACAGCAGACGACTCTCCAATAGGGGTTCGCGTTTTCTCTACATTCACAATTGAGACGTAGGCGTTAGTTTTACGTCTGTCGCAACCATCTGAGGAAAAAATAACAATGATGATGATGCCTTTTCTATTGTTTGCAGTCAATGCATGGGGTGCTTTACCTTCTCTGGCGGCATCCGCGAAGAATTGAAACGCGTTGGATACCTCATCCCATGTCTCCTGCGAGTTCTCGTCCTGCTGGAGCTTGGCCTTGGCGGCCTCGAGTTTCTGGATCTGCAGAGGGATCTGAGACTCAATCGACGACGGATCTGTTTGTTATATGGGGGGGTTTAGATGCAGGAACGAGCGCAAATGCATGTCGGTTAGCGGTTTTATGAACTGACCAGGGGGGAGGAGGGGGACAGACGGGTCAACGATGGCATGGGGAGAGAGATAGCTACGACGTTAGAATTTGTTTTCCCATTGCGTGCCCCATACCATTGGAGGACAGCGTGATGTCCTGGACGAGGCTTGCGAAGGAAGCGTCGTCCTGGGGTGCGAGATCTACAGGGAGAAGACCGTGGCTGGGTCAGCCTTTGTGATGCAAGAGAGATGTAGACGTTGTGGAGGAGGAAACGGCGACGGTACCTGTGGGGTTCGTGTTGGCAGACATCAGAGTATGTTAAGAATGAGCAGTTGTGGGAGCACGAGTAGATGGGGAAGACGAAGAAGATAAAGAGGGAAGATGTGATGAAGTGATGAGGCGGCACAATGAATGGATGGATGGATGGATGGATGCGACGGCGTGCAAGGGAGGAGTTCGAGTACTAATAATACGCGGTGCTGCAGGCACAAGTTCGCACGCTCCCTTGCTCCTTTCTTGTCATTGCACGCCATTCACCGCCTGCACTCACTCATTCGCCTTGCTCGCCATGACAACCCCTGCTGTAGCCACACTCATCCGCGAGTTCTTCTCCTCTGCAGAGCAAAAGTTCGCCGTCGTCGGAGCTAGCACCAACCGCTCGAAGTTTGGCAACAAGGTCCTGCGCTGGTATGTGCCGGCGGATCCCCAAACGCGTCGTTTGCTCTTCGAGCCACGTATTTCCTGTCTTTACCGCCCAAAAAGTGCAATGCTCACTCGCTTTGCATACGTGTTCTAACTACAGCGAAACACGCTTCGTTTCTCTCCTGCTCGTTCACGCACTCGCAGGTACATCGACAACGGATATACAGCCGTGCCCGTGAATCCAAGAGAAAAGACGATCGAATCGCTTGTCTGTGCTCCCAATCTCTCATCACTCCCCGGTAACCCTGCAGACTACCACGTCTCGATTATCACTCCCCCTGCCGTCACGAAGTCCGTCTTGGAGGAAGCTCATAGAAATGGAATTCAGCGCGTCTGGTTGCAGCCAAATGTCGACTCACCCGAGGCTCTCGAATATGCCAAGGAAGCTGGCATCAAGATCCTTGCTGGGGGCCCCTGTGTCCTCGTCGATGGCATCCCCAAGGAAGATGCCAAGTTGTGATGCGTAGAAAACAATAATAAAAAAAAGTGTCATGAGTATTGACCAAGCTGCATGGAACACCTTAAAGCCTTTATTCTTGACCATCTTGCTCAATTTCCTCTTCTTCATCTTCGCCCTCACCATCATCGTCGTCGTCGTCGCCGTCATCATCTTCTTCATCATTAACAGCGTAAAGAGCACTCAGTTCCCGACGTCTCGCTGCGCCCACGCGTGCATTCAAGTATCGCACAAACCGCAGCGTGCCTTCGTCCCTCAGCACCATCGTCAACGTGTTGTGCTTCGGGTAAAGAGTCAACAGGTTGGCCTTGTCCGCCACATAATGTGTCGCCCCTGCCCCCCATTTCTCGTCCCACTCCCCTGCCGGGTTTGATTCTTGTTGTAAATCTGGCAGGAACGGAAAGCTAAAGACGACATCAAGACCGTTCCTTTCCAGCGCATGGTCGTGTAAAAGCGTGTAATCGCCTTTCTTGAACATGCGCAGCTCTGTGTTTGCAGACAGGAACGATAGACTTGAAATCTTGGTCAAGTATTCCTCAAAGACCTTGGACGCAAAGAGTTGCTGGACGCGTCTTAGAGTCGTCGGGATCCTGGATTGGTTCCTGTGCGAAATACGACTATATTTCCGAACATGGCTTGGTCCCATTTGTTCATCCCACAGTGGCTGCTCCGCCTGCGCTCCTTCAACCGGCCCCAGGACCTCCAGTTCCTCGAGTAGAGCCTTGTAGATGTCTGGCTTCAGAAACTGCTGTAGCTCGATCGAGCTCTGATCTGAAAAGACATTGCAGATATTTTGGATCGACGAAGTGCTCAGGTAATCCGGGTTGAGTAGAGACTCTGGAGATGCATCTGGTTGATCAGTCAAAGGCGCAAAGAGCATGGTTTTGGAGACGAGTTTTGTCTGGAGTGGACCGTGGAACCAGCCCGAGATTGAAATACGGCTCTTGTCCCGCGTTAGGACCTCGGCGACCTGGTGGTATGAGACCGAGGACAACTCGAAGAACGCTAACGTGTTCCGTACTGGGACTAGCGAATGCATCACTTCCACCGGGTACCCTGTTTCATTGCTTAAAACAAAGTAGTAAAAAAATATTAACAGATGTTTTCGGACAATACGATAAGATCAATTGTGTCGCCTAACTTGATGTCAAAGCAGCTATACTCACCATTTGAAGAGATCCAAGGCACCACCATCAGCTGCACTCCAGTCCTCATCCACCAAATATAGAATAAAGGCGATCCGGCGCCCCTCCTTCTCGTTCTTGATATCGTCGTCATGGCAAAGCAGATAGCATCCTTCGTGGTACTGGTTCCCGTTCAGATCAATCACCGAGGGATCCAGATCAATGCCTGTAAGAGAAGTCATCATCGCAAAGAATTCCTGCGAGTAGATCGCATTCTTTAAGGCTGCAATGTGCGGTTTTCTTGACAAACGCAGGTCCTCCGACTGATAAAACTCGTATAGATCATTCGACTTGTGGAAATAGTCCTCGGCGAGCAATTCCTCGCGCAGCGTCTTCAAATACGTAGAAGACTGAAGGAAATTGGGGAGACTGGCGGTTGGGTATGGGTATTCGATGACTTTGGCATTGCTCTTGGGATCCTCAAAAGGTTCTCTCTCCCGGAATGCCCTATTGAACGCAGCGGCAAATTCTGGGTCGCTGTATCGGCTGTTGAAGGCGGGAGGGTCGATAGCAACGGGTTCCTGAAGAGTAGGTTTTGAGCGCTTCTGGGATGCACTCGAGTCCGGCGTCGACCCACGTTTTGCCATGGTGGGAAGGAATGAGGAAGAGAATGAGGACAGTGAAGAGGTATGTGAGCGAGGAAGGAAGAAAGAAAAAAAAAAGAGTTCAAAACGCCCAAAGGCTGTTTTTCAGGCCGTTGAAGTGACTGTACAAAATGAGTATAAACAAAGTGGAGAAGGAAGGGAAGGAACAGAGGAACACCTCGGACAGAGTGCACCAACACCATTCACTTTGCGCGCATTCCCTTTCCGAACATCATGTGGAAGGCCATCGGGAAACAACTGCAACACCCCCCCAGGGCGTCTCAAGGTGCCAGGTCTGGCTTCTCGTCCAGCACACGACAACTGGCACAGGCTAACAACGGCAACCAGACAAACGTTGCCAAACCAAAGCGCGAGCTCGAGAAATACGACACAGTGGGTGACGACGTCGGAGCAGAGAGTGAACTAAAGGGGGTCGACTGGGAGTGATGTGGATGATCACAACGACTAACTATATTGCTGTGAATACGTGCGCCTCAATAGTCGATCGTCGAATCTGGCTGGTACGAGTGGTGGGAGGCACAAGGTGAGAGATGATACTTTTATCACACCTCTCGACAGGCGCGATATACATTATTGAAGAAACTAAACCTGGATTACCCCCCCTTCCTTGAAGGTTTCTTTGCTCCAAGATCAGTCTCGGCCGCAGGATCAGCAACCAACCCTGGGTCCATCAACAATGATACTCCTGATTCAACTTCGCGGTTCACCATGCTCACACCGCCGCCCAATGTTACCGGATACCTTCACATCGGACACGCTCTCACAGCATCGATCCAAGACTCGCTCGTACGCTGGCGTCGCATGAGGGGCGAGAGCGTTTCATGGGTCCCCGGAATGGACCATGCAGGCATCAGCACTCAAACAGTTGTTGAAAAGAAATTGATGCGGGAAAAGAAGCAGACACGGCACGACCTGGGACGAGAGGCGTTTGTTGAGCAGATCTGGGATTGGAAGGAGATGCATGGCGACAGGATCACACAGCAATTGAAGCGGCTAGGAGCTTCGATGGACTGGGACCAGGGCTTCTTCACGCTGGATGAGACCCGGACAGAGGCTGTCAGGTCGGCGTTTATTCAGCTCTTTCGGGATGGACTCATTTATCGCGACACAAGGCTTGTCAATTGGTGCTGCGCACTCGAGACTGTGATTTCGGATATTGAGGTGGAGTATGACGATATCGCCGGCAGGACCATGTTGAGTGTCCCAGGACGACTCAAAAAGTAAGTGGGATGACAAAGACAAATGCCAGCTTCGGTAACCTATACGCCAGCGATTTTTTTACTCAGGCTAACCTCAAGGATCATTGCTTGGCGGCATGTAGAGTGGAGTTCGGAGTGCTGCACGATTTTGCATACAAGATCGATGGCGATGATACCCAAGAGCTCGTTGTATCCACAACGCGAATTGAGACCATGCTCGGCGACGAGGCCGTTGCTATTCACCCAGATGATCCCAGATATACGCATCTCCATGGGAAGCATGTTGTTCATCCTATATCAGGAAAGCGACTTCCAATCATCTGCGACCCAGAGCTAGTGGATATGAGCTTTGGAACAGGAGTGGTCAAGGTATGGAAGGTCTTCGTCATGACGCATTGGATTGCGTGTTTTTACATTTTATCACAGGCTGATACGAAATCATTGTCATGTCTTCTAATAGGTCACGCCTGCCCACGATCCCAATGATTACGCTTGCGGACGGAGACACGGACTTCCTATTACAAATATCCTCGACAAGGACGGCACCTTCAACTCGAACTGTGGCTCAGAATCATACGAGGTAATACGAGAGAGCTATCAAAAGAGAATTTTTATAAGCCAGACAATATTATGACAGGCTATTCAACGTATTACTTTTTATTTTATTTTATTTTTTCACTTCAGAAAATGAACAGGTTCGATGCACGGCACAAGATTGTGGAGGAACTGAAGACTCTTGGATTGTACAGGGGAAAGAACGAGAATCACGCTATGCGACTCGCAAGGTGCTCGAGATCCGGAGATGTCATCGAGCCTATGGTGATGCCTCAGTGGTAAGTACACAGAATGACTGGAGCATTGGTTGCGTTGGTAGAAAATCATGCTTACACCGCACGTTGGTCTCTAGGTATATCCAATGCGACAATATGGCGCAGCGCGCGCTGAGAGACGCCAATGACCAGAGGCTTGCATTCCATCCCGACTCCGCGATCAAGGACTGGAACCGCTGGCTTGGTATGTGGGCCGCAGTGCGTTAGACGCGAGCAGCTCAGTAACATACATGCAACACGTGTCTAACGGGCTGCTCTACGTCATATTTAGAAAATATCCAAGATTGGTGCATCTCCCGACAGCTGTGGTGGGGCCATCGCATCCCTGCTTATAAGCCAGTTTTCGAAGGCTCGGGTCGTCTCCAGGCTAGCTTGAGCTTACCATCCGGGGATGGGCCATGGTTCGTGGCAGAGTCAGAGGAACAAGCATCACAACAAATCCAACAGTTCATCAAAGAGAAGAACCTCCAGCACCTAAGCTACAAGGTCGTACAGGACGAAGACGTACTCGACACTTGGTTTTCGTCTGCTCTACTACCGCTATCTGCTTTGGGCTGGACTGGACATGAGCTTCCTTCTGGCAGCAAGATCCCGGAACGATACCCTACCACCATGATTGAGACTGGAACCGACATCATGTTCTTCTGGGTCGCGAGAATGGTCATGCTCTGCACTCATCTATCGGACCAGGTGCCGTTCAAAGACATCATGTTCCACGCCATGGTCCGCGACGCTCAGGGACGAAAGATGAGCAAGTCTGTAGGAAATGTTATTGATCCTACACATGTCATCGAGGGCATCACGCTCAAGGACCTGAAGGCAACTTTGGAAGGGGGTAATCTAGCACCCAAGGAGGTCAAGCGATCGCAGGCTCAGATGGACAAGGATTTCCCAAGGGGTATCAATGCTAGTGGCGCAGACGCCCTTCGTTTCGCTCTTGTATCCTCAACACAGCAATCCCGACAGATCAACCTTGATCTATCCAATGTTACGTCGGCTCAGCATTTTGCCAACAAGCTGTGGAACCTGTCTGCGTTCTACGGAGTTCGCCTCTACGATGTCCGTCATAGGTCCTCTGTCACATCTGAGAAGGTGATAGCTCAGGGACTTAAGGAGCTTAAGGAAGACCCACAGCACCAGGGATTGTCTCTTCCGGAACGATTCATTATGTCACGACTCGCAGATACTGTCGCAAAGGTCAATACGGGAATGGAGGAGCTCGAGCCCTCAGTCGCAACGGACATGCTGCGCAAGTTCATAATCCGGGATTTGTGCGATGTCTACGTCGAGTTCATTAAAGTTCCGCTGTTTTCTGGGGATGATGAATCTCACAGACTGAAGCCTAGATTGTTCATGGTCCTTCAAACATGTTTTGACGCGTCCTTGAGGATGATGCACCCCTTCATGCCTTTTGTTACAGAGGTAAGCAAGTCTATCTATCTTATTCCCCAAAGTACTCTCTCTCTCTCTCTCTCTATCTCTACTGAGCTAAATGCTATCAAGTTTCTCTCTCGATTAACTTGTCTTTTATGAATTCTATAGGAATTGTGGCAAAGGATGCTGCCCGAAAATGCCCCTCAGTCAACCTCTATCATGACTTCCTCCTTTCCCTCAATCCAGGAGTTTGAGTCCTGGAGAGACGAAGTAGCCGAGACTGACATGGAGGTCACTCTTGGATTGATCCAGGCTTCACGCGCAATGCGCCAGAGTCATCAAGTTCCCATGACCTCAGAGCTTCCCTTCACGGTCTGGACCAGCAACCCGTCTCTCCTCGCGCCCAATGGAGCCATCCCGCAGAGCAGCCGGTACATCTCTCATTTCACGCGCGCCCTTGGCGATATCAAATACATCGATGGCTCTTCGTCTAATGACGGTCAACAGGGCATGTCCGCGATTGAACCATTTTCTGCGGCCCATGTGATCACTCCGGAGCTGAAGCTGTTTACGCCGCTGGCAGCTATCCAAAACGCAATTGTCTCTGCGGAGATACAAGCCAAACAACTTGCAGAGATTAGAGCATCAGCTCCTGGGAAGGTTGCGGCAAATCGAAAAAAGCAGGAACAAGAACTACAGCGTTTGGATCGGAAACTAAACTCTGTCCTCGCCGATCTTGAGAAGCTGGCGGCTCGTGTCGCCAGACCCGAGTATTTAGAGCGTGTGCCTGAGAACGTGAAGGCGGCTGATGCGAGACGGAAGGAGGAGCTATTGGCGCAGGAGGAGCATGTGACTGCATCGATGAAGACGCTGCGTGCTGCGCTTGGATAGAGGATAGGTTCGGCCA
Organism: Dissophora ornata; assembly: GCA_025201705.1. Classification (NCBI taxonomy): domain Eukaryota; kingdom Fungi; phylum Mortierellomycota; class Mortierellomycetes; order Mortierellales; family Mortierellaceae; genus Dissophora; species Dissophora ornata. The sequence continues at coordinate 38,404 of MU616748.1, read as the reverse complement.
GGGAATGTAGTAATTAAACATGTGTACAATAATGAAGGTCATCATGCTACATGGACTCATGGTCCCCCGGGTACGACCTTGCATTATTGCTTACCGCATCCTTGATCAACATGTGGATCCTTGCATGTGGGGAGCTCTCGCCGCATGCGTTTGTATCGGTGATCGACCGAGTGAGTGTCTACCGCGCATGCAGCGCATGCGGCAAGCCCCCTTTAGTCAACAGTGGTGAAACCACCCACTGTTCAAATGCTTTCTGCATCGGGGATATTCTCCTCATACGGCAGATGCCTGTGAGAAAGTACGGCGAGCGGCGAAGGCTACGAAGAAAGAGTCTTCACAGTGGTATGCAGACATGGAATGCATGGAATGGCATGAACATGATCCATGCGGTGCATGTCCATGTGTGCCTCGCTCCTTGTGCATGAGAAAACGGTGGATCTCTCAGTGCTCTCCAACTGCTCTGTGCCCATTTCGACGTCATTTGGGCGCGGGTGGGAAAGTTGCGGACCGGTCCTTTCTTCACTTTTTCTCTCGTGATCTCTCGTGATCTCTTCTCTCTTCTTTTCTGCTTCACTACACATTACCCCCCGACAACATGGTCTCCGCTACCACCAAAAAAACCCTCATCATTTCTGTTTCGGCCATTGTTGGCCTCACCACCCTTTCGACCCTCGCCTACCTGCTAATCCAGGACGATCGTCGTGCAAAGCACCTTCGCAAGATCCGCGCTCACCAAAAGCAGCTCGGCCACAAACTCTCCAAGGTTGAAGCTTCCCTGCAGGGCTTGATCGACAATGACGTCCGTCTTGCCCAGGTCCGTGTCCGCACCCTCCGCACCTACTCTATCTTCCCTGGCGACCCTCATGTCCATTTGCCCAGCCTGGGTCTGATCAACGAACAGGATAAGATCGACCTTGGCGACGCGATCGAGGAGACTCAGGACGAATTAATCCGGGAACGCACTCAAGGCTATGGCGAGGACTCACATAAGGTTCGTCAGGCCTACAAGCGTCTTGACTTCACGGTCAAGTCTGTGAACGAGCGACTCTTGAGACTACTCGAGTCCCTGGACGCGATCTCGCCTCGCGAATTGACGGATCTGGGTGACGGATCCGGAGGACTGGCATCGGCCAATGGACCTGAGATGCAGGCGTTTGAAAAGATCCGTAAACGCAAGAGGGCTGATATTGCTAAGATCCAAAAGTTGATGGCCCAGATGGACAAGATCGGAGCGACGTTCAAGGACCGTCTGATTGCTGTGGAAGTCTATGAGAAGGAGGCGGAGGCAGCAGCCATTGCCGCCGAGGAAGAGGAGAAGGAAAAGAAGGCCAAGAGCGAACAGGAGGCCAGCGCCAATGGTCATGCTCATCCTCACCATGAGCATGTTAATGGACACGCTGCAGAGAGCGATAAGGTCAAGAAGGTTCTCTCGTTTGCAGAAGTGGTTTCGCAGCACATTGAGGAGCCCGAAGTTTTGGCAAAGACCGAGGATCTGGAAAAGATGAAGGACGGTGTTAGCTTTGCGGAAGTGGTCTCACACCACACCCATGAAGAGCACACCAACGGCGCCCCCACAAAGACTACAACAACCACTACCACAACCACAACCACTATTCGTAGCAGTAGTAGCAGCAGCAACAGCAGCAGCGGTAGCGAAACTGTCACTGTCGAGGAGAATGGCCATTTGGAGAAGGTGACCGAAGATGTCTCGTTTGCCGATATCGTCTCCCACAGTACCCACGAGGTGACAAGCGAGTCCGAGTCGAAGGAGGGGCAAGTGCTGGAGATCGAGGATCTTGAGAAGGTGAAGGCTGGCGTCACCTTTGCTGAAGTGGCTTCTCATCACACCGAGAAAGAGCAAAAGACTGAGGTCGAGGAGAGCGGTGAGGGCAAGGCGGAGGTCTTGGAGCCAACTGAGGATTTGGAGAAGATGAAGCACGGCGTCACGTTTGCGGATGTGGTTGTGGAGGAGGCACCTTCAACGGCAGAGGGCAAGAAGGAAGATGAGGCAGTGGCCGCCGCCCATTAATTTTATTATTATCATCATCGAGTGTCTTTAGTTCCAGTCGCGCGCGTTTTCCCCCCTCGTCATCTGTTATCATATTGTACCGATATATCCATTTTAGCAAAGTTTTGGTTTTTACGAATTACATGTCTATTACTCTTCATGTTGCTGCCTTGGTTGCTGACAAGGCTTATGACGATAGCCGCATGGCCATATACATATCTCAGGATCGTTCTGAGAGGACAGTCCTCCCAATCGGCGTATTTCTATGATGTAATCGATGCCATTCAGAGAAAGCTGCTTCAGCTCGGGTAGATGCCTAGACTGGGCAATGACCTGTACTGCGAACGAGGAAAGTGACTCCTCGGCGTTAATGGCGGCGGTATGGTCGATCCAATTATATCCATAGACATCAGGGTCGTACCCTTCCTCGTCCTCAGTGTAGTGTGGCTCAACTTGTTCCCCTTCGTCGTCGGGTTGACCACCATCCCGATTGTCTCCATTTACAATCTTTTCCGTCTTATCTTCAGAGACATTCATAGCGTCAAATTGGCTCTCCTCTTCCTCTTCCTCCTCTTCCTTCTCTTGCATATCTTTTCTACTTGTCACCAGTGTTATGAAATGTATCTCTGGTGGTGCTTGAATGCCCATCCACTTGAACAACTCCAACCCTTTGCAGGACCAACTCGCCCTGGGATCTGCTATCGCCCGCTCATCAAGTCCACAGAACATTATCTCCGCATCCTCCGGACTAAGGAATTCACCCATCAAGTCGACCCAGAATTTTTTCAACCACGTACAGAAACCTAGGATGGCATGTACTGAGCTGACAACGCCGTGGGCTGTATGACTAATTCGAATGTCCAACTCTGTGAGGTTCGAATGTATGGGCGAGTCAAGGGACCGCAGAGGATTGATCAGAGCCTCGGCAAAACTCTTTGTCAAGTCATGGGTATCACTGCCTCTGAACTCTGTCAGCGAGGGACTGATTAGAGTCTTGACGAGCTCCTTGGTCAATTCATGGAGGTCGCCTTTGAACTTGGTCAGACCTGTGGGCTGAGCACTCCTGACGAGTGTTACGAGACTGTCGTCTGTGAGAAACGGGAAGTAGTCGTCGCTGAGACTTGACCGGATCGCGATTTCGATTGTGTTGAGTGACCACGACGACTGCGGGGGAGAGGTGGAGGGAGAGGAAAGTGAGGAGCCGTATTGCTTTTGGAACCGTCGCAGGTGGCCGATTACGGCGAAGACATCAAACCGGCATTCGATTTTCAGGCAGAGACGCTGAAGACGAGGACAAAGGGCCACCAGGTCAATCGACGTGTCGTCGAAAGACCGAGTTATCCCCATCGTCAAGTCCGTCACATTCAGAAACGAGTTATCCTCGGCCTGAAGCTCTATCCGCCTCATTAGTGCCTGCTGCTCCGATGTCTGGTCCTGTGTACTCTTCTTCTCATCGTCGCCCTTTCGTTGCCCGTTTGGGGAAGCCACGGCGATTCGTTTCAGATCACGACGCATCGATGTCAGCCGCAACTTTCTCAACCCCGGGTTAGACCTCAACAACAACATCAATTCCTCCCAGGGCAACTCCCACCGCTTCAACGTCAACTCCTCCAACTTCATCAATCTTGCCAACTTGACCCAGATAACCATGGGTATCACCGTGTCCTGAAGATTCCAGCCACCATCTCCTCCTTCCCTCATCAACGTCAGTTTTGACCACTCGAACGCTTTCAATCGAGGACTCTTCTCCAAAATTTGATTCATCTGTTCAAGCGAGATCGAGTTTAGGACTCTCAACTCGATCAGCTGTGAGAGACGATCTTTAAAAGTTGACGAGGATATCCGGTGTGTATTAATATCCTCAAAGATACGGAACCGGTGGGCATTTTTGAGGATTAAAGAGGCGGGCACTCGATGGAGTTGATCGCAGTTATAGATGAACCAGAGGCGTGTGAGAGCATGGTCGCGCCAGGACCTTGAGACTTCAGAACAGGCGAGGAGGTGCTGTGGGTAGAAATCGTGATGTTTGAAAGGTTGGCAAGGGTATGTGCGGTTGACCCAGTGAGGGACGAAGTAGAGAACTCGGGATAGGATCTCGGGGATGGAGAGGGCGTCGATGAGAGGTATTTGTGTATGTAACACGGGGTCTGCCATGTGGTTTGGGCGATAGAAAGAATGAGAGGGAGAGGGAGAAGGAGAGGAGAGAGGGAGAGGAGAGAGGGAGAGAATGGGTGAGTGAGAGAGAGAGAGTGACAGCGAGAGAAAGTGAGGGGGGCGAGAGCCAGAAAGCAAGAGAGAAAGCGAGAGCGAGAGAGCGAGAGAGAAAGCGAAGGCGATGGAGATAAAAAGACGGCACAAGAATTCAGGGCGAATGAAAGGTGGCGGTGACGCGCCTTTCTGATTCGCTGCACTTCCCTGCTTGCTTGAGCACCAACCTCAAATCAGATCTCTCTTTCCTTTTTACTTCTCCACTCTCTCTCTCTCTCTCATCAGGACAGGAACACGAGCAGGGACTCGACAACTTCTCCTCATCAAACACTGACCGGTAAATGCGTCAGCAAGCAACGGAATCAAACACTCACGACGAGGAAACTTGGACCCAGATTCATCCGATGCAAGCACCAGCCAGCAGCAGCATCCAATCACCTCGGCCGCAGGGTCGACCTCCCGCACAGCCTCAGGTCCCCTTTGACAAGGAACTCATGGCCTCACTCCACGTCCTCCTCAACCAGCTCAACGAAGTCGAGCGACAAGGACTTGTCATGTTTCACAAGATGTAAGAACGGAACTGCAGCAACGGTGTAGCAAAGAGACGATCTTTATCTCATGCTAACAAACGAACGTTTTCATATACGTCTCTAGAGAAGAGTCATTCAAGCACCCATATTCACAACAGGAAGCCATTGGTAAGGACAGGGGACGGCAAACGGAATATATAAAAAAACTGACGTGAGCATCGATGGACACTGAGTATAATGTGTGCACAAAAGAAGAACTTGCAACTCAAACCGCCCAACATCATCGTCCTCTGTCAACATTGTAGGCGATACTGCGAACCTGCTGACACAACTCGACACCCTCTCTACACAAGCCAAGACCACCGGCTTCGGTGCCCTCACCATGCTCCCAACCTCCCCCACCGTCGCCTCAACCCCCTCCGCATCATCGTTTGTCGCAGGAACTCCCAAGCCCACATTCATGTCCCCGCGCATGCAGAACCATATCCACAACAACCTACACACTCATCCCAACAACAATATCAATAATACAGACGTGCAGATGCTTTCACCAACACCACTCAGTCTCGTCGGGACCCCTGCATTTGCAGTCCCAGCGGCTGCTGTCGGTGGCCCTCCAGGATCAACGGCCACATCTGCAACGGGGACCTCGGGATCTGTAGCACCTACACCCACACCAGGATCTGGATCTGCAGTAGCAACACCCGGCGCTAATATCAATAACAACATCGCCACCGGCAACAACCCGGCAATATCGCCCTTCCCAAGTTCAGATACCATCATGTCCTCCTCCACACCTGCAGCCTCCGGCATCAATGCGCTCGATTCCGCCATGACACCAGCATTAACATCAATGACAACACCAACAGGGACAGGGGCCGGAGCAGCAACGGGAGCGATAACTGATCCTGCAGGATCGACGCCGATGATGATGAACCCAACAACTCCCGCGACTCCCTCTGCTAATTTGTCCACAAACCCATCAGGGATGGCAATGGCGCAGATGATGGATGCACGGCAAAAGGATGTCAATGTCCTATATGCAGAGAAACGGAGACTCAAACAGTATCTCAGCATTGCAGCCAAAATGAGCAAGTCATAGGAGTAGAACAAATAAAACTCTACCCTTTCGCGTGTTTTTTTTTATGGTACATTACGGATTTATTTTTTGTTCCCGACAATTAAAGGACATTGATGAAGGAACGAATAAATACAAATACAAGTCTAGACTAGAAAATAACTACAAAATTTTATCGCGTGTATCGCGCTGGTTTGTACACCGTCTCCCTTCGCGGTCGTCCATTATCCTCCGCAGGTGTCCTCCTGACAGGTGAAGAGGCCCTCGAGCGAGACCCGCCTCGACTCCTCCTACCCTCCGCACCTCCAGGGCTTGCTTCCTTGCTTTGTCCATGTGCGGCAAATGCACCTGCAGCAGCACCCCAGTGTCGATCCATCTCCCTGCCATAAAACACAAACAGCTCCTCGCCTGCTTTGACATCGCGATTCGTCGTGCAAATCACCTGGTTCACAATGCTCCCCGTAATAAACGATACGTTCCCATCTGGGTCCTCGTTCATGAAATGGAATGGGCAGTACATTGGACCATTGGGTTCCGTGTAGGGCTGTCCTTTTTCATCCGTCGCATCCAGGACTGTCCGCCTATACATGACTGAATACTGCGAGGCCATTCCGACACCGTCCTTTAAGGAATCAAACTCGTTCTCCGTCATAGGCACGCCGAAATAAAATCCTAGTGGCGTCCCTGCTGGCAAGTCGATCTTTGCAAAGAGCCCGTTGCCTGCGTTGGGGACCGTTGAGATATCTACTCGAACAATGTCTGCAAGACAAGTCGGTACATTGTCCAGATTGAGATCTTGGAGACGATAACCGCGCGTCATTGCCTTCTGAGACTCTGGTGCTGCCGCTACCGTGGGCGTTGCAGGACAGGACATGGAGTCATCAGAGCCTCCTATAGCAGCTTTTATATCCAACCGCTGCATCCCGTCTGCGACCTTGCATTCCTCTCCCCTCTCAACCGACTCTGCCTTATTCTCATCCATGTTAACTTCATTTTCAGCTTTGACCTTCTTGCTGTTTCCAGAGTCGGCTTCGCGCCCCCACTCCTCAACATCGGGTCCACGTTTTCTCGACTCAGGCGAGGAGTACGCGCGCTGCATCTCTGGCCGTCCTCCTTCCTCCTCGACGAATCCCTCTTTTGTCTCACCCCCTCCGCTGCTGCACATAGGCACTGCACCTTCCATGGGAACACCGAAACAAATCGGCCAGTCACGCTGAACCAGCTGCTCCATCCAGCGGTTATACTCCTCCACGGCCGTATCAAAATCACCAGGCTGATATGCAAGTCGAAAGTGGGTGCTCCTGCTCCCCTCTGGCTTGAATGGTATAAAGTACTTGTCGCCATTGTTGGTCAGGCAGGCGGAAGCTGAGTTCATTGGTGTCTAAAACGATTGGCGTGACAACAAAAATGTTAGAGCTTGTGGCATGCTTTTGTGGAGAAGAAAGGAAGACTGTGATTCTACCGCTCGTGATCCGTCTTTTTTTTTTTTTTTTTCGCTCGTCTGGTTGATTTAAACTTACTTTGCCAGTAAAGACACGTGGGAGACCCTTTTCTGCGCTAAATTTCTTGTCCAGCTCAACAGCCGCCATAATCAGCTCCTGTCGGGCCGCTGTTCGGCCAGGCATTGCCCGCAGTGCCAGGAACATCATATACGGCTGTGTGTGCCATCGAGGCTTGAAATGCGAACGTAGTGGTGTACTAGCTTTGGAGCCAGAGCGCGAGAACGACCCCGACGTAGGAGTTGTTGGCGCAGTAACGTCGCTGCTACCTTTTGTAGGCGAGGTCGTTGTCGAGGTAGACCCTCCGAGGTGGAAAGGTGAATCCCGAATCAGCTCCGATCCTGGCGACGATGGAGGGGAGAATGGCGGTGTTGCTGTCGCTGTGACAATCAAAGACGGTGCTCTGCGAAAACGGTTTGTCGGAGAAGCATGTGGCTGGATCGAGACGAAGTTGTAGGTCAACATCTGAAGCTGAGCTTGGAACGATGATGGCGACGAGGGTGAGGATGCAGGGGACGCCGAGGGCGGGAAGGGCGAGTAGAAGTAGTCGCCATAGGAGTCTTTCTGTCCATTTTTGCCTCGGCTACTACTACTGCCCTGGTAGTCGCTCTGACTTCGTTTTGGCGTCCGAGGCGTCTTTGGTAGTTTGGGTGCCTTTGTTTGCTTCGGTGTGCGGGGCGTCCTGGCGCTTGTCGGTGTCTTTGGAGAGTCATGTTGTTGTTGTTGAGGGGTCAAAGCTGAGGTCGAAATGGATGGTAGTATGGGCGGGAAGGGATGGGAAAAACGGTCTGGGGATCGAACCTTGCTCTGTGGGGATAAGGTCACTGGGGCTAGTCTTGCATTAACATGCACTACGCCCTCGGACATGACTACGTCCTCCTCATCCTCTTCCTCCTTGAGCTCAGCATGCTCTTGTGCCAATGCAGCTGAGCTGCCTCCGTTGCTGGCAGAGGCCGGTGGCAGATCAGACAGGGCAACAGAGGATATAGGGGCTGGAGGATGAGCCGAGGCAGATCCAGATGATGTTGGTGGCGATGGAGAAAGCTCTCGCTTGGAGCTAGGATCGAACGCTGGGCCAGAGAGATGTGCAGGTCTCGGCTCGGTGCCCATATCGCGCGAGTGGAGGGACGAGGCGGGGGCAGAGACGGTCTTTGCCATGGGAGGAAGACGGGGCCCGTCCAGTGGAGGAGAATAGTGTCGTTGATAATGGGAATAGCCGGCGTGTGTGAGTGGCGTGCTACGGTGAGCACTGTGGCTGCTGTAACGATACTCATCAGTGGGCGCTGCTGCAGCTGGTGCAGTACGCTTGTCTCCTCCCTCAGTGGCCATAGCTGCCCGAGTCGCGGCTGGATCCATAAAGGCGGCCGCGCTTAGCATCAGCAGGGTATCGGCTGCCGCCGAGTCTGTCGAGTAACGATGGCCACGGCGACCATAGGACTCGCCTCCAGGTCTGTATCCGGCGTCCTCTTGCAGCTGGTGATATGGGCGCTGATATTGTTGCGAGTGATTCGGGTGATGGTGCTGCTGATGTTGCGGCTGCTGGCGATGGTAATAGTCTTGATGAGATGAGGGCGGGGGTGGCGAGGAATGCGGACGGGAGCCAGCATTAGAGTAGCTGTAGTAAGGATCTGAATGGTAGGACGTCTCTGGATCCTTCCTTGCTCGATCATGGTATGAATGAGGTGCATGGGAGTCGCCAGGACGGTCCTGTTGCCAATGGGGTCGATGTGGATGTTCCATTGCGTACAAAGAAGAGGGAGGAGATGCAGGGGATGGCGAGAACGTTGGCGAGGCAGGAGGGAAGCGGTACGTCGAGGAGGAAGAGGAGGAGTAAGGAAGGGGAGGAGGGGAGGACGATGGTGACAAGGAGGACGACGACGAAGGGGGATACAGCGTGGGTTGTGCCGTCGGCATCTTTGTCAGGGATGGATGGATGGAAGAATGGGCGCTGCTGGCACTCTACTGCTCTCGGCGCAATCAATCACTTTACAAGAATGAGGGGTGATGGAGCTGGGTTGATTGGAGCGGATGAGAATGGAAAAGAAATGATGGGAGCGGCTCAAATGGAAGCAATGTCTTTTTTTGAGCTTTCCCATAATCAGCCACAGACACACATCGGAGACAGTTAGATGATTGCGCTCTGGCACCAGTCAGGCCGAGGAGAGCGAATCTGGGCTGATTACCCCACAATGTGCCTGGATGTGGAGTGGGACCATCCTTGCTCCCTCTCATCGTCGTAATAGATGCGCCAATCAAGAATCATAATCCTGTCCGCCAATGGATGTTGTTTTTTTTATTATTATTATTTATTATTTTCGTCTCGAGGGCATGTTTGCCACCAAAATAGAAATAAATACTTGCCCATGCCAAACTCTCATTCAGTTGCATCAATCAGTCATTTTCAAACTCAACCCAGCACAATGCTACGCTACACAGACCCCGCACACATCCCGCTTCATTTGCATGCACAACATGCATCTGCCTCCATGGGATAGATGATGACCCTTGATTCTGTTCGCTTCCATTAACTACCAGAAACCTGCATGCATCAATGGGCTTTTCGCGTGACTGTCTCTTCATTTTGTGAAAAATAGAATGAGCCGACAACTTACCTTTCCGGAGAAAGGTCCCAACTTCGCCCAACGACTCATGCACCTGCTGCAGGGAACTCCATGAGTCATGATTGACCAGGAATGGGTGTCAACACCCGTACTGAGACCTCAGAAATCGCTGAGCGCTATCGAGCTTTGATAAGAGGAGAGCCTCTGGAACAGAGAGACTACTACAGAAGCTATGTCGCCAAAGTGAATTTCTGAGCACCCACTGCCATGCAAGTTTGGGGAACAGGCCAAGGTCAAGGTCAAGGCTGGGATCAGACGCTCCGCTGAAAACCAGTGGCCAGATCGGGTTATAACTTGATCCGCCATGACGTGGATCACATTTTCATGGAAGGCGTAACTACTCATACTTGCCCAGTGCACTGCTGCCGCGCGGTTAATCCATCAAAGGATGCATTGGCCACACATGTGCCACGGTGGCGTCCTTGGAGGCACCTGCCGCGCGCGTACCAGAAGGCAGTGTCGACACCCGGACTTCCACAAGAACAACTGTTAGAGGTACTACAAGGGCCACCACTGGAACCGCTTCCTAAACCACAAGCCCTGAGCCAATCATTTCAGAATGACGACCCTATCTTCAGCTCCAGCTCTAGCTATTATCCACCAGAATTAGCCATCTCCATCCGACAGGACACCAGCATATAGGCTCCATGGCCTCTGCTTGATTTCCACAGAATCCACCATCGTCTTCATACCACCTTACGAGTCTCCCCTATTGTCGTTACTACCACGACCACCTTCACATTCTCCCCCATCACCGTCTTTGTCGATATTAGCACCGCCGCCATCTTCAAGAAAGAAACAGAAGGCGGTTATAGGCCCTGCGTGATTTATCATACCTCAACTTGTAACATCATAAAATGTAGAATATCCCATCCATAGACAACAGCCGCAAGTGTCAAATAAAACAAACGTAACGGAGCTGAAGTAATTGTCAGGAAGCTTCAAGTGATCGTGCAAGATTAGTTTTATTTTAGGTTATGGAAATGCTCCAAGCATTATCTTAATGCTTGGTAGTGGGCCGAGAGGTGTCGCGCTGGAGATAGAGAAGGAAGCCAATAGTTGAGTGGGTAAAGGAGTTGGAGCAGCAGCCTCAATGATAGGATTTGTCTTCATAAAAGTGATTTTTCGTAGAGACCCCAGAAGGCGTCCACCTGGGAGCCATCATCACAAAAACTTCTTCATCATCCTCCACTGACAGCATCTGGAGCTGACTCTCATCCTCAGGTTCGGACTCTTGATCTCCATCGCGCGAGACTCTGTTAATGATCTTGATCGTGTTTTCATCGTTGTCCTCGTCGTATTTTGGACCCGAGTCGTCATCAGCGTGCTCGACCCGCGCGTAGGACGACCCCGTGGGAGCAAGAAAGTCTGCAGGCAGGAGATTATCTTCATCTTCATCCACGAGTGCAATCAAGATGTCGGACTCTTTTTCGTCATCGTTCTCGTGCTCGTACTCGTCGTCAAGGTTTTCGCTCTTGGATTCTGCGAGGATATCCATTTCTTCTTCAAGGTCGTCCTCGTTATCTTCCTGCAACATCATCAAGTTATCGGACTCTTTGACGTCCTCTTCTTTCCGAGTGTCCATCGCTGCCACCGTATCCAACTCTTCCTCAAAGTCGTCTTCGTTGTCTTCCTGCAATACCATCAAGTCATCGGACTCCTTGACGTCCTCTTCTTTCCGAGTATCCATCGCCGCTAGCGTGTCTAATTCTTCCTCAAAGTCGTCTTCGTTGTCTTCCTGCAATGCAATTAGAATGTCCGACTCTGACATGTCCTCTTTAGTCGCTGCCGCCACCTGGTGCTCAGGGACCATGCCGACTACGCCCTTTGGATCAGGGGCGGTTGTCGTAGCCAACGTATTCATCTCGTCTTCAAAGTCATCTTCATTGTCTTCCTGCAGGCACATCAGCATGTCAGATTCCTTGGTATCATCATCCTTGGAATCAGTATCAGCAGTAACCTGGGGATCTTCGGTCGTGAAATCTTCAGGGTCAAGTTCAAGTCCCTCAATAGCACTCTCCTTAGCGAAATGAACCGGCTCCAATGTAGGGCTCAAAGGAACACCATCAATAAAACCGCTCGACCTGGTAGTTTCCTCAACGTCGCTCTCCCACTCCGCCGCCCCCTCTTCGCCATTATCCCTGCCCTTTGCTTCTTCAGAATGACCCAGCCGTGCTGCGACTGCGGCTCCAGTTGCTATTGCCGCTGTAGCACCAGCAACGGCAGCCGCACTTGCCATAGCTGCAGCATCATTTTCAGGAACGTGGACCCGGGACAACAAGCTCGGCTTCCTCTCAACAATGTTCATCGGCTGCTGACGGTGGTTGTACTGCTGCTCGTGGTAAGCCGATGGATACTGGATTGGTACCGAGTTGAAGTAGTCGGACTCGAAAGAACCGGGCTGTGGGCTACCCAGACCGCTTGGGACAGATCCTTGACCTCTTAACACGTTAGCGGCCATAAGAGGACTACTAAGTCCCGAAGCGCTCCTCACAGAACCGGGGGTTCTAACAAGAGGTGTGCCGGTTGTAACAACACCAGAGACACTGTTATTCCTGTTGGAATTTCGAGAGTTACTTCGGATCGAGAGCGCGGCGATCGAGGCGGGTGTCGGTGGCACTGCGGATGAACTGGCGCTCCTCGCGACGGGTCCACCCAGTTTTGGCTGCTCCGAGTTATTCTTGTTGAATGTTTCAAGGGCATCTTGGGTTAGAGAGGCTATGAGTCCGTAGGGGTTCCTGCTACGAGAATTATATGAATCTCCTTTGTCATCATCGCCCTCCGCCTTGCTGTCGTTGTTGTTACCGTCTTCTGAGGACACAGTTGCACCCGAGACGTATCGATGGTGGAGATTTGGAGACGAGAGTCTTTCTCGAAGAGTGCTAGCCAGTCGGCGCGTCTGCTCTGGGTTTCCAGAGAGCTCGACGCCACTTGCTTGGTAAAGCTTCGGACTTTGGATTTCACCCCGGACCGGACTCTGGATCTGACCTTGGAGAGGGCTAGGGCAAGGGCTAGGGCTTGTACTCTGCAGTTGTTGCTGTCGGGATTGAGTGCCAAAGGTTGAGGTTGAGGCTAGCGAGAACATGGAAGACGACGCTATTTTGGGATTGGGACTCAAAACATCACGTTCCAATTGCTGAAACAAGAGCTGTTGCTTCAATTCGACAAGGTCAGCCTTTTGGGCGTACGCAATGTAAAAGTTGTTGTAGGAACGCATATCCTTAATGGAGGATGGCGAGTGGGTAGACTGCCCTGTGCTCAAAGTCGAGAGCGACGCGTCTCTGACCAGTTGATTGATCAAATGATACCAAGCCTTGTGTGTGCAGAGTCTTTGATCGAAACTGGTGAGCTGTTCACGGCCACCCTCCACGCTTCTTCTACCTGACGACGATGAGGCGTTAGCAGCATCGGCGAGTTGCTGCATTTCCAACATACACTGGCGATGGTACTGATCCATGACGAGACCCGAGCGCGTTGCATCGACCATCATTGGTTCAAGCCCCTTCAAGATTGCCGTGAATGTTTGTTGCCAAAGCTCTCCGACCTTGCCGCCCCATGGTCCAAAGGGCAGGGAGATCTTGGTGACCTTGAGGTTCTCAAGTCCGTAGGGTTGCGAGGGGAAGACAAGAGAGCCTCTGCTCTTGCATTGACCTGTCAGCGGACTATTAGGGAGTGCAGCATCGGTTGTGTCATCGCAAAACTCCTTGAGGAACCTTGGCAGCGTCTTGACCAAATCCGGATCCATGTTGCTGTGAATAAGCCCTGTCTTGATCTGAAACGTAGTAACAAAGTGGTGGCGTAAATGGAACGCAGCCGTTGTTTTTTCCGACGCATGTATTAAATATAGCAAGGTATGATCTTACCCACTCATTTATGCAAGTTCCAGTCTCGGTCGCCTTCAGGATGCAAGGATCCATATCGACAAATTCGATCCATCCTCCCTTCTTGGTGACTCTGATCAACTCATTCAACAGATCTGGAAAGCAGTTTAGCCGGTAGCCCCAAAGAACCAGCCGCACATGACAATAATCAAAAGTGTTGTCTGCAAACGGCAGGCTCGTGGTGATGTCTGTCTTGTGGAAGAAGCAATTGCTTGGCATTGAATCCAGCATGGGAGGAGTTACACTCGTTCCAGCACTACTAACGGAAGGATTCGATGTGCCTGAGGAGCTGTTGCTCTGCAGACTGGAGTGTTGCTCTGCCTTCTTGTCACCAGAAAAGGTCGTGGATGTTGGGGACGCGGATTTAGAGCGAGTGATGGCTGTGCGAGTGCGACGGGTGCGAGTGCGACGGGGACGGGTAGGGACATTCAAGTCGACGCCGTGGATTTCTGTCAGAGGGAACTCGAGAGCCATGTCCTTCATCCACAGTCCTATGCCACAACCAACTGCGATCACAAAAATCAGAAAGAGAGATAGGAAGCCCAGGGGTGGAGGTGAGTGTCATTTCCACAAATTAAGAATAATGCGCTCATTAGCTGAAGATCAGCGCGCAGGTATTAAAAATATCAACCATAAATATAGCAGAGACATGCACAGTCTTTTTGCACACAGTGACCATACCATCGAGAATAGACCCAAGATCCTGCTTATTCAGCGGTGCGTTATAGTTGCCCTTGAAAAAGTACTTGAGCAGAGCATGCTGTTGTGCTTGCTGTTCCAGAAGCTGCTGACTCTGATGCTCCTCATTTGGGCCGGCAAAAGTACCCACGGAGTAGTTCTTGATTGAGGAGCCAAACTCGGATACAGTCGGGGAGTGAAACAGCATTCTAACTGAGTCGCGGTTAATCACATCCTGAATGCTGGAATCTTCGGTTTGCTCGTCCATCCACTGGTAGTTGGCCGTGCTGACCGATGATATAGACTCGCGGGCGGAGGACGTCGCTGTTCTGTAGGTGTTACTGAGGGCCCGACTCCTTCTCGCTGAATCCGGCCATTGCCCATGTTCACCAGTGCTGGTGGGTGACCCCGTTTGAGACCAATGCTGTGTCGGCTGTAGTTGAGTGCCCGACATAGACTGACGCGGGCTCGAAAATTGATTGTCGTATCGATCGTTCGGGATGTTGACACCCACAAGACTCGGCGTATTAGCACCTGTGCCAGCTGTGCTAAAAACGGACCCCATCAAGGACACCTCTGATGCATTTCTACTGACTTGGGCGCTGTCATCATCGCCAGACCCCAAGATTCTGTCCTGGCCCATGTATCTAGATCCGGGCAGCGACAGTATGGATGCGTTTTCTGAACTCTCGTGCTGCTGCTGCGCTTGATGACGCTGCTGCTGCTGCTGCGATAACCGGGTTTCACCTGGACCTTCGGGATGAATGACATTAGTTCTGTTGGGCCGCTGTCTGGCCATCCCATAACTCATCTGAGGCGCGCTTGAAGAAGAAGGAGAGAAGGTTGTGGCAGCAAAGTTCGATCCAGATGTGGGTTTCCTGTACCCTCTTTCCGCGGACGAGTTGGTTGAGCTCGACTGGCTCGTAAAGCTATTGTTGCTGCTGGTGCGGGTCAGGCCTATCTCATGATTGCGACCTTCAGCAGCTGCTGCATTGCGTAAACTTTCTCTCCACAGGCGCTGGGGTTCCTGTACTGGCGATGAGATAGATCCCGGCGAAGGAAGGAATGACGGGGCATCGGTCGAAGGCAGTGGTGGAGTTGAAATCTTGGGCGGGGGTGGGAGCGAGGTCGCCTGTGTGATAATTGGCGGCAATGGAGCAGGCGCCCTATAAGCCCCGGAAGTTGTTCGACGGAATTCCAAATAGGCGTTTTGTTGATGCTGATCCAACTGGCTTGTCTCCAGAGCGGGTTTGGGTCCGTATACTCTCGGGAGTTGCTCCATCGATGGCGATCCAAATGTGTAATCTTTGCTGTAACTGTTGTTGCCTGCACTGACGACGGGTTCGATAATCGGCATGCTGATGCTGAGGGCCGGTTGTGGGTCATCGCCTTCACGTTGGTGCTGGCCGCTCTTACGACCGCGGAGGAGGGAAAATGAGGGCCGGCCGTAGGAGGTACTTGTCCGAGGCTGGCTCACGTTGCTGTTCTGGGGAATATTGTTGCCGCTGTTCCGAGCACTCCTTTGATTGTCCGCCGGAGCTTTGCCTTTGCCTTGACCCTGATAGAGATCTGGGCCACCATAGTTGTTAGTGGTGGTGGGATTGTATAGGTTGTTCTGGTCTTCGGTGTCCTGTATGTAGTTGGCGCTAGTACTCCATTGAGGCGGGTTCTGTGGTAATGGGATCTCTGAAGTGACTCTAGGCTTGCCTGGCAGGATGGCGCTGTTCTTTTTCCTTATCCTTTTTGGAGTCTGGGTGGACGAGGTCGACTGCCGGCTCTTCTTTTTTGATTTTGAGATCGAAGATCCCATGGTGCAGCCGCTATGCCGGGTGGGAGGGGAGGAAGAATAGAGGTTTACTTCGGGATGGATAAGTAGATAGTGAAGATAGGTGGAATAGGAGAAGGAGAGAAGGAGTGATGGGGCGAATGAATGGTAAGTGTCCAAAGAGGGATGTGGAAGTGTGTTGTGGATATGATGGCGCCGATAACAAAGGAAAGGAGGGAAGTGAGAAGAGTGAGGTTCGCCTTTTTTCCCCTCCCATGCGACTCACACATGACTTTCCTCACTCGCACATCCGTCGCAGTCGTGTGGCGTAATCAACCAAGCAAGGAAAGGAGGGTTTTGGCCCAACTGCCAGGGCCGTCTCGGAGCGGAGCCATTGCACGCATTGCGCGCTACCTTTCCTGCCTGCAGAGCGTATGGGTCATCTGTTCATGCACACACATCTTTTCTTTCCCTTTCCGCTTGATCCGGGAACGTTTTGTTGCATTTTTTTTTTTTTTTTTTTTACGCTCAGCCACTAACAGACACACAGCCAATGGGTCTTGATCCGCTCTTGTACTCTTTGCTCGTGGTAAACACTGAATCGTAAAAAAGGACACACCCTCTCGTTTATCGATCTATCGGTCTATGACATGTTTGCATCTTTGACATACACGGTCTATCCTATCCCTGGAGGCGGCGGTACTCATCCTGCATCTGCTCCATTCCCGCAGGGTACATGTGCTTCATATGCTCAGGCATGCCCTGTGGCCATTCTCCCCTGTCCAGCCGCCTCTTCGCAACCAACGTCACTGCCACATCACGGATCCTTCCATCCAGATACGGCTTCACCAGCTGCATCTTCTTCACCTCAGCCTGCAAAATTTCGTCCTGCTTTGCAAACTGGATCGTGTCCGCCCTGTTCTGCTGCACCAAGATGTTGTCTCCTCCATTCAGCACAAAATCAGTTGTCACTACTTGATACGTCTGATCTGGCAAAATCCTGCGCCACCTTTTCAATCGGTCCTGGACCTCGGCTTTGACCACAGAGCTATGCTTATTGCCGGTTGTGGTAGGGTTGCGGAGAGAAGAGTCGAAGCTGAAGCGCAGGCCGCTGACTTGAACAAATGACGTGACAAGCTTGCCCGTATCGTTACGACGACCAGTCACCACAGCCTCCAAGCTATCTAGCAGCTCCTGTCCCTTCATGGGTACCTGATATATGTAGTTTCCAAAGGGCGCAACGGTGACAATCTCCTCAACCGTGATATCGCCCTTGGGAATTCCAGCACGGATTCCACCAGAGTTAATGAGCGTCACGTCAGCCCAGGGTTGCTGATGCTGCGGTTGTTTCCTGTCAAGGCCAAATTCAAAGTCAAGGCCAAGATCAAGTCCAAAACCGTAGCCAAGACCGGACTCTGGGTTCTGGTCACGGACATGCTGGAGCATGGCATCCGCAACGAAATTTCCCATGTGGCAGTCCCGAGTCCCGCAGCCAACCATATCGAGATTGTCAGTGGCCTGTCCTAACACTGTCTGAGCCCAAGCCTCAAACTGGTTGCGCCAGCCATCGACCTTCTGGAGAAGTGTTGGATCTCCTGCAATGTTGTTTTCAACCTGGACTGGAGCTCCGCTCCAGGCGACAATTTTGCCGTCGGGGTCAAAGGAAACATCCAAATTACCGATGAAGCGCCCCCAGCAGTATGCCTAGTTAAAAAACCCCTCCCCAGATAAGGGTATAGTGTGAGCTGTAACCGCCTGTGGTGTTTTTGTTATCATTTATAGATGCGTCTCTGTCGTTTTCCATGTGCTTACTTGGACAACCAAGGTGTTTTCACCATCCAAGTTCTTGATGACGGTGGGGTATGGTCCTTTTGATAGTGGATTTGAAGGATCTCCAAGATAAGAGTGGGAATGTCCACCTACAATCAGATCAAGACCACGAGTCTTTGCAGCCAGGTCCATATCTGAAGCATATCCGTTGTGTGACAGAGCCAAGATACGCTTGAACCCCTTTCCTTGCAGCTCATCGATGTACTGTTGAACAGCAACGATGGGATCCGTGAAGGAAATGGTTGGTCCTGAGTTGGAAATATCGCCAGTTGTCTGTTTTAAGGCAAGGATGGAAGAGGGGAGGAGGTAGTTCAGTTTATGCAACATGGTGCAGGGAAAGGAGACGCATGCATGAACGAGTAGACATGGTACGTAACTGGGGTGATATATCCAATGATGGCAACGCCCAAATCCTCAAAAATATGGTAAGGCTTGACCAGGTTGGCGAGGTCGGGGTGCTTTGAAAAGTCAATGTTGGCACAGACAACAGGCATGTTGAGCTTTTGCCAGAAGCTAGCTACAACACCTGGACCATCGTCCCATTCGTGGTTGCCGACAGTCGACAAGTCGTATCCAAGGTCATTCATGACCTCGGAGGTAACGTTGCCCTTGTAGTATGTGTAGAAAAGAGTTCCCTGTATACGAGAGTCCCCGCCCCCAATCGGTGCGAGATTAGTTGTTGGATCGTCTGCGACCTTGCATTTGGCGATAAGCAACTGCATCAACAGAGGCACTTACTTGGAACTGGATTCAAAACAGGGCGCAATACGTCAGTAGATTATCCCTTGACCAATGTAGTGGTTTTCTGTTTTCTGTCGTCAAAGAACTTGGAAATATGATTATACCTCGTCACCTCCGTCTAAAAGCAAAGAGTGCTGCTTGCCCTGGCGAAGCTGCTGGATAAGCGTCTTGTGTCTAGCGGCACCTCCATAGCAATGACCACTCGCAATGTCTTCTGCAGAACAGGACACTCCAAGATCGTTGACAGGATCCAGACGAGCATGGATATCGTTCGTGTGGATGACCGTCAGATTGAGCCAACCGTTGTCCGTCTGGGCCTGTGACTGGGGCAGGACCGCCACTGTAGCGGCCAAGACGAAAGGCGCAAGGCGCACGAGACGCTTGAGACACATGGAGGTACGCCTGTTACCCTCCTTAGTGGCATAAGGGATTCTCATGCTATGTCAAGCGCAAGATTGGGGACGGGAACTACTGACGGAGAATAAGAGGAAGTGGGAAGCAAGAGGGGAAGTACAAAGGAGAAAAAGAAAGAAAGGAGGAGAAGGACGGCATTGGAATGCGAAATTACACTTTGTACATGTACTCAAGAGGGAGAACTGAGCAGCAACACATGACACATGCAGGTGCGTCCGAGATTGGGTGGTGGTTTAACGAGCAATTGTTCGCATGGCGCCCAGTCTGTGATACACGTGGAATGACCACTGCCGTATCTTTCTGGATCTACAGCTCCTGGGAAAAACTCTTTGCAGGTACCGACACGTGCAAACGAAGGCAACTCCCTGGTAAAACACTCTCTTTGCGAGATAATGTCACAAACAATTTTTTTTCTTTATTATTACTCTATGTTACAATGTCTACTCCACTACAAATAAAACGTGGAAATGTCTAAGCAGGCCCAGCATTTTTTTTTTTTTTTTTACTTGCTCAGACCGTCAGCGTACTGCAACTCGCCACTGTTCTCGTACGCATACATGTCCAACGCAACAATGCAGCTCTCGCGCACAACACGCTCCTTGTCGTCACGGAATTTCTCCAAGACAGGGTAGCACTCGGGCGTAGCAATCGATCCAAGGGCCTCTGCTGCCTCGTGGCGGACCATGTTAGCCTCTTCCAGCTTTGAAAGAACCTTGACCAGCGAAGGCACAGCAGCAGGATGCTGCATCTGACCAAAGACATATGCAATTTCGTGTCTGAACAGGGCAGAAGGGTCGTCGAATCCATCTGCCAAAGCAAGGACCGACTCTGTCGTGCACTGGTTACGAAGTGCGAACATGGCGCGGTAACGCTCAAAGAGAGGGAGCTTCTGGTTGAGGTAAATCTCCCTGAGCTGCTCAGTCGACTCTTCAGCAGCAGTTGGTGGGGCAGGGTCGATGGAAGAGTAGGAGCTGGTTTGGTAGAGAAGATCGAGTTAGAAACAAGTTCTTTTCTTTCCCATGAGCTATGGCTTTTTGACAGCTGCTGCCATCAGAATTTTTCCTTAATTTACCTCTGAGGGAGAGCCTCCTTCTCCTTGCGGTTGTCGTACTTGATCTTCTCAATCGCAAGCTCGCAAGTCTGGGACACAACATCGGATTCGTCCTTGAGGTACTCTTCCAGGATAGGGATCGACTCCAATGACCCAATGGCGCCCAATGCCTCAGCAGCCTCGTGGCGGACCATGGGATCCTCGTTCGAGGTGCCGAGAACTCTCTTCAGCACAGCGTGTGCATGAGGGTTCTTCATCTGGCCGAGGACATAGGCCAGCTCATGCTTGAGCAGAGCCGACTCATCCTCAAAAGCTACGAATATGAAGTGAACACAAAAAAAAATTAGCGTCCGGCCTGGAAACAAGCCCCTTTGCGAATCCAGGAGTGGGAGAGAAACAAGATTGAATGCAGGCGATTGAGGTGAAGTGAACTCTTACCCCGTCCGATGATGTCGACGCTGTCGTTGTCGGCGAGGGCCTTGAGGGTGAAGAGGGCACGGAAGCGCTCGTGCAGGGGAACCTTGCCAGAGTGGTCGCAGAGGTCAGCCTCGAGAGCCTTGTAGGTTTCGGCACTGGGCTTGGTGATCTGGACGTCTTCAAATGCCATGGCTGGAATGAATGCAGGGGAAGTGAGTAGGGGGGAATGAAAGGTTGGGCAGCGATGCAACAGAGTCGATGAAGACAGAAGAGAGGGAATCCAGCCAGGCTGTTGCGCAGGCAGTGACTTTGGACGGCTCGAGTGCCTTGAGGAAGAAGAAAAAAAAACCTTGTGGCTTTGAAATAAACAACGAAATCTTATCAGATCCTTTTGCACACACACGAACTGGGTGTGTCTCTTCCAAAGCATCGCAGGCTTTCCTTATCAGATAAAGAGCGCATTTGTCTTATTTCCAGGCTGCGTTCAGTTGGATAGTTCGTACTTCAGACAACTCTACTGCCTAGATCACAGCCATCAATCAGTACGATTGAGCTCTCATGATGCAATGCTGCTAGAAGGTAGATCGTGCCACCTCATAAGGATCGCTGCAGGGCGCATTTCAGGTTATACCTGCCTTGAAGAGCGTAAGAGGCGCCGGAAACAATCAAGAACCGGCTGTTCGCATATCGCCACGCTGGTCTGCATGTTTATGAACATGTTCTGTATCGAGTTAAAGACGGTACAGTACGAGTATTTGTTGTGAAGGTCGGGTAACTTTCCGGTTTGTTTTTTGTCACGTTCGTCATTAACATCCCCATCGTTGTTCGTGCGTATCCAATTAGACTACATGTGCAAACAGTTGGCAGGGAACGAAGTTCCATGACCCGAGTTCATCTTCTGCTGGGTGGAATGTGCATGAACAAGGTTCGAAAAAAGATGCCCGAGCAAAAAAAAAAAAAAACCCCCCCATCGCTGCTGTTTGTTGGATAGGAATGCCTCCCCTCACTTCCACACTTCCATCCGCCTCCTCCCAGTAACATAGTTCAACGTGCAGCTTGCAGCTGGTTCGTACATGAGCTTTTTGTTGCCAACTGCTGCTTGTACTCCCAGTTGTGCATGAACAGCCGAGCAAGAGTAGCACAGGTAGCAGAAAAAAAATCTTCCGTTTCCCGCTCTCACTCGACCTCTGGGGGCTGTCTCGACTGTTCAGGGGGTTCATCAACAGCAAAGAAGGCTGCAATCCACGTCCCGGTCCAGCCCCGACTCTCTTTTTTCTTTTCTTGTTTTGTTTACTTTTCCTTTGTACATGAATGCGAAGGCTACATGCAGCTTTCGTAATGGTGGGCGCAAATTTGATGCTCTTATCATCAAATGCCAGCTTGCAGGCAGATGTAACAACTTTAATGAGAGGGGGACTTTGATAGCCGTTGGACTCGTTCCCTTCTAGACTTTGTCATCTACTCTTTTCCCTTCATCATCTGCTTCTGTCTGTCTACCGTTAGCATGTGGGATGGGTAAGATTGAGATTCACTTTCGGGGTTGGCGGTCACGTTTCTCTGAAGTAGACCATTGGTGTCATACGATGAACAGCCGCCAAAAAGAAAAGGGGTAATCGTCTTTGGGGTGCAAGCCAGCGATGTAGCACAAAGCAGGCAATACTGGGGGAGAGAGAAGACTTTCTTGTGGCCCATGGCATTGGCCTCGTGGCTGTTAGTGGCTGCTGTGCATTGGTGAGGGGCAAGACAGAGGCTCAGCATCCTTACTGGGTGTCTACCCACTCGTCGGGAACGAGCAGAACAACGGCGACCAGACGTGGCGAATTGATAGGCTGTGGCCAATCAGAACGAAACGGGTCCCCGTCAATTCTTTGTTTTTTTCGTGGCACCTACCCTCTCGGCTTGCCCAATTGCTCTCAGCTTGTTGTGTGTTTGTTGTCTGCTCATTTTTTTTATTTTTTTTTCACTCTCCTCAGCCACGCATGGTGGCCATGGTTTCGCCTTGTGCGACCTACCTCGTGCTTTATGGTGTGCCATGCACCCCATGCACCATGTCCAGTTCCTTTCTTCGATATCCATCTTTTTTTTCTCTTTTGCTTAGTATTGCGCCAAACCGTGCATCGCCATGCATATCTCCCTTCCTAAGAAGATCTATCTAGTCTAGCTCATTTTCCATACAGCAGTGCAGCCATCTTTTCTCCTCTGCGTGCTCTCGCCCACTCTGCTTGAACCCAATCTCAACAACAACAAACAACAAACCGTGATCCCACTCGTCTAAAATACTCACCAATCATTCCTTCTGGCGTGTCTATCATAGATCCAAGCACTACACAACCTGCGACAATGTAGACAGGTCATTCAGCTCTACGGATACCTGCCTAATGCCAACGCAGCCTCAGGGCAGTCGCCTGCATTGCTAGTCCAGCAGCCCAGCTATGGCTCCCTTCGCCAGTTCCTTAGTCACAATTACGAGTCAATCCAATGGCCTGAGCGTTACAAACTGGCGTTGGACATTGCCCAGGGTCTCCGTTTCTTGACAGCACAAGGTGTTCCATGCACAGTGAACTCGGGCAATATCCTGGTCGATAACGAAGGTGTTGCAATCTTGACCGGATTTGGATCCCCAGGCGGAATGATCACGTCTGCTCCTTGCCAAATGACTTCGCAGCCATCCGGCCCATCACTCGTGGTCTACATGGCTCCCGAGAGAATCATGGGTCTTGGCGGTTACTGTCTTGAGTGGTCTCTCTACTCTTTGGGTGTCCTTCTCTGGGAGCTGTCCTCAGGACGAATGCCGTTTGAGGAGATCATCACTCGTGCCGAGTCTGGCCCAAGACTTGCCAAGAACATGGAGCAGCTTTCATCTGCCATTGTGAAGGGCTTGCGTGAGGAGGCCATCCCTGGCACGCCTGAGATTTATGAACAGCTGTACAAGATGTGCTGGGCGGGAGATGCCGAGTCCCGACCACCTCTCGAGGTCGTCGAAGAGACGTTGCAAATGTTGGTGGTTGTTGAGCCAATGGATATGTTGATGCTCCCGGGAGAGGAGATGAGCATGCCCATCTCCAGTGTTGGTAAGTCTTTTTTTTAATTTTTATTTCTCAGCTCTGGCGAATCTATTCAACTCAGGACTGACCAAAACCGACTGTTCATTGTCACTCCTCTCATAGTCTCCGAAAGTATCGACGGCGACGCCATCAGTGCTCACACTCCCACGCGTTCCAACAGTGTCCGGTCCGAATCGCCTGGTCCTACCCACGCCCGCAACGGCGGTCACAACAAGCCTGCAACCCTGCACGAGGCTGTCAGTGTGTCGAACGCTGATATGACGGAATGGTACGTCCTTGCCGGCCACGACCTGAACGGATATGCCATCGTCCCGACATTCTCTCTCGAATGTGAGATCACGCCCATCCAGACCTGCCTCGGCCATTACATGCCCTCGTCCTTGGTGATTTTCAAGGAGCTCATGGAGCAAGACGTGGATGTCAAACTTCTTGCCAAGCGTTCTCTCCAGAACTGTCTGCACATCCTCTTGGACCGTTACATTCCCTTCAAGAACGAAAAGGGTTCATCCCATCTGTTCATTGCGCTCGATATGCTCTTGGCCGCCGGTGTAGAAGTAAACGCGTTGGATGTCCAAGGCAACACACCTTTGCACCTGTTGATGCGCAACCCAAAGATTTCGTCCGACGATGTAGCGGAATGTCTGAAGCGGATGGTCGCAAAGGGTGCGGACACGTCGATTCATACGCCCAAGGACGGTAACGTCTTGACGTTGGCAGCCAAGTACTTGCATTTCGAGGCCGCGAAGTTCATCCTCTCGACCGACATCCTGGCCTCGGAAGCGGATTCGATCGACCGAGCCATCGAGGCCTGCATGACCATGACGGGCCGTGCCACAGACACTTTTGTGAACCTGAGAGGAAAGACCCGCGAGCTGTTGAAGCTCTGGACGGGCAAGGCTGGTGCACCCAGACGCGAGAAGATTGTGTTGAAGGTGATGCAGGATGCAGGCCAACTTGATACGTCGGGTATCCGAGTCGCCAAGGGCCGGGTCGTCAACGTGGCCCCACAACCACAATTGGACTGTGCCAACAAGTACTATGACATGTATGTCAAGAAGAAGCGCGAGAGGTTGTTGGACAGCCTGGGTGTCTTGCCTTTGGGTGTCTTCCGTTAGTTTAGTCCGTTACTTGATTTTTTTGCTCAAAAGTTTAGTTTAATTCCCCAAAAAAAAAAAGTGTAACAGATCTAGTATTAAATATACACAGATTACATTTTATTACAGAGGTATGAATCGCATTATCTACGATGACGACGAAGCCCTCATGTCGTACTTGGCCTGAAGGGCCAACTTGTCTGCAATCATAGACTTGTCATAATCGCGGAAAAGCCAGTAAATGACACCGCTGATCAAGAAGGCAGCGACACCCAAACCAGTGTACATCCACAACAGCAGAGGATCCTTGGTCAGGGGCAAGAAGGCGAATCCCAAAAGGGCACCAACACAGTTGGTGAACAAGAAGATGGACATCACAACCGACTTCATGGTCGCAGGAGCGTTCGTGAACGCAAACTCAAGACCCGTGATCGAGGCAAAGATCTCTGAAATAGCAATGAAGAAGTATGACAGAACCTGCCATGCGATCGAAACGTTGTTGGGAGTCTGGTCAGGGTCGCAGAGCGTGCAATCGTAGTTGGGGCCTGTGATGTAGATCTTGTGCTGGACAATGGCAGTCCAGGCCATGGCCAAGGAGCATGTAAAGAAGCCGAGGCAAATACGGGTGATGGGCTTGAGTTCCAGACCCATACGACGGAAACCAGGGTAGACGATCTTATCGAAGATAGGAATAAAGATGATCAACACAAGGGGATCGATGTTGTTGACGACATCGTTGGGGAGTCCGTACAAGAGCATGGTTCCGGCCTGGGAGGTCAAGTTGGTCGTGATCTGGTTGTAAATAACCCAATACAGAGGGAAGAAGCAGAAAACCGAGCAGGCCTTGAGGGTCAAACGGAGCTCGTCAATGAAGACATCGTCCCAGGTAATGGAATTCATGATGGCATTGGGGTCACGGGTCAAGATAACCGAGGGTCTGGCAGCATCGAGGTTACGGCCATTCTTGAGTGCAATTCCAAAGACGCGGAATCCTTCAAGAAGAACGGAGCCACGGGGGGTGCTCTTGACGACCTTGTTCCTTCCGGTCCAGAGAGCGAAAACAGCACCGTTGAACATGATCAAAGGGATCAAGTAAGCCAACCAGAAGGCGTAGTACTTCTCGGCGTTGGTGGTAATGATAGCCGAGAGCGAACCGACGTTGATAGCCCAGTAAAACCAATTGAAGATTGACTGAACGGTGACACTGGGATCGACAATGACCTTCTCTCCGGATTTGAGGGTCTTGACAGTGGCCTTGGTGCCCTGGTACTGCTCAGCAACCATGGGCGAGACGTTAGCCTTGATTCCTCCGGTACCGAGACCGATAATGATCATGGCAATAACCAAGCCAGGAAGCGCAGCACCGGCGAGAATGGCCGGAGGAATGGAAGTCAGGACGAGGACGAGGACTCCGACCATATAAATACCGCAGAACAGGCAAATGGTCTTGTATTTGCCCAAGTACTATCATAGTTGACGCAACTGGATTAATTCACTGTTTCATATTCAATCTCGTCATTAGACACGGTGAATGGCTGCGTTGAATTTACCTGATCAGCAACGATACCACCAAGGATAGGAGTAACGTAACAGAAGACTACACACAGCAGAAGAAGGACAGTTAGCACTCTGTCTTGACTTCAATGGACGCGGATGATCCAACTAGCGTTTTTGCTTACATTGGAAAAAGTAATTAAGGGCAGTGGCAGTCTGCTGGCCACGACCAATGGCACCAGGATGGTCTGCTCCTCGCTGGGAGGTATAGGGATACTGGATATAGTTCTGGAAGGGACCAGACAGACCGTAGTATGTGAAACGCTCACAGAACTCGACCACGACAACCAACCAGGCCGAGGCTGGGATCGTATCCGCAACTCGGCGGAGGGTGCTCTCTTCTTCCGGCGTTGGCTCTCTGCCGTCGACATCGAGATCCTCCTTCATGGCAATCTTTTCATCAAGAGAGGGGCTACGGTTGTAGTGAGGCTGGAGGTCGCTCTTAAGAGAGGCCATCATGGGGTCGCTTCTGTAGGCAATCTCAGCGGCAGGACTGACTGTTGTGTCGTCATGGTGCTCATGCTTCATTTTCTTTTAAGATATTGTTTTTAGGCGAATGGGTTGGAATGAAAGGGAAGAGCGGTGGCGATAATAGAAGGAGGTGGAGGAGGCGGAAGGATTTGATGTGGGTAAATGAGTAGAGTGGTATCGAATTAGGACCCAAAAACAACAAAAAGAAAACGATGACTGCACGCTGCAAGTCAAGGAGTGAGGGGGAGGATGAGGACGGGGCGGAGAGAGGGGGTACTTCGAGAGGGTGGGAAATTAAGGAGTCTTTTTATACAAGGCTGCGGATGTTAGATCGATATGGTTATCGCCTGCTATAAGGACCATTCGGAAGCTGTTGCGAGTGTGTCTGATAAACCTTGATCCAATAGCAGCCCAATTTCGCACGCTCAATAAAGGGGGAAAAGGAGAGAAGAGGAAAATAGGCCATTGGAGATCGTTATGAGACAGGTACAACCAACCAGCGGTTATGGATCCTTGACTAAATGAGACTGAATGACGTGGGAATATGCGCAATCGTGTGTCGGACATCAATTGTCGTGGACGTTGATTCGCATGCCAGAATTCGCAGACTATATTATTGCCTGTTGTGTAAAAATCAAAATGATCGATGACCTTTATGGAAAGAGCGAAACAAGACCAAACAGCGTCGAGGCGGGGAATATTTCCGGAGCGGAAGAACGGCGACCTATCCACGCTACTCATCTAACCTTGGGTCTCCCATAGGCTGCAACCCCAAAGCCCGGCATTGCTGAGCATGAAAGCCCGAGGCGACAAGCCAAGCTGCATGGTAGGGGACTGAAAAATAGACACCTCGATGAAAGCATGAAATATGAGATTCGATAAAACGACTGCTCTCCTCCCCCAACTTTTGATGACAAAGCGGAGGTGCAATTGAAGTAAGAAGTTGTCGCGTGTTCTCGCTGCTTTGTTTATGTCTTGCCATCGCTGCCTGCTTTCGCTTGCCTTCACTTTACAAATGTACGCTTGCGTATATAGTCTATGGTTGCTCATTTCCGATCCGTGGCGGTGAAGAAGGAAATACGTACTATGTGGAGGCATAAATAGAACAAATGACGACGATGGTGAACATAGCGTGGGCAAGTAAACAAAACGAGCCAGGGCTAGTACTAAAACCGTGTACCGGAGCTGGTGGCTACAGTATGTACATGTATTAGTAGAGTACATACGGCTGCTGTTCATATTTTACCACGGTTTAGAGTTTGCTATCTCTTTCTGTTGTAAACAAAAAGGTCCCTGTCCGGAAAATAAGTTTTGGACTTTTTGTGTGACCCAATGAGTTCGTTGTGCCAAAAATGAACACAGAAGAGAGTGCAGTATTGCCACCTCAGCCCTGTCACTGCAGGGAGACGCAAAATAGTGAGAACAATAGCTCGGATCCACGATCCGGTTTCTGAGTGATTAGGGCGGATCGAGAAATATCATAGGCCACTAACAACCAAGTATTAATATTTAGTGTGTGAAAGGCAACCAACAGGGTATCGGGATCTGTTCTAGGCCCAGCAATGTAGACTACTCGGTTAAACCGGCACCAATGTCTCTCGCGGAGTTGCCACATCATCCCATTTCGAAAAGGGGACTAGCGGCAGGAACCTTCGTGCCTGCAGCCGTCATGCTTTCTCGGTTCTGGTGCCATGTCCAATCAGTGAATGGTCCGCAGAACTTGCGTCGTCTTTTATTCTTTTTTTTTTTCCCTTGCTCCACTCTTTGTTCACCATTCTGCTCCACCATTATTCATCTTGATTAGTGCCACACTCAGCGTTTACACTTGTTTAGCCACGTTTCTTCGGAGAATTGATAACGAGGGATATGCATATTGCGAGCGCTCTGCATGTCCGTCACTCCATTTGTTTGCGAGCCATCCTGTTTCTCCCAGCACACAGCCACGCCTTAATTTCTGGAATACAGCGCGTGCGCCAAACACGTGGCCCGACGAGCGGGCTTCCGGAGACTCAAAGTTCTCGGGTGCGTCCTGTGCCACAAAGCTGCCTACTTGCATCGAGATAAAAAAATGAGCCTTGCTGAACATCGCGGTCCCGAATCCACATTCCCCTTATTCGCACTGACTGACACTCCCAAACAACCTACATGGAAATATGTCATGACAAGCAGTGTCGTTGGCGGCTCGGGTCTGTTTATTTATTTAACTGTTTGCCACCCTCTCTTCGAAGCCGTACAGGTGGGATCTCTAAACATAAAACATGGCGGTATGAGCGATTCCTCATTCTCGTTTTGCCCAAAAAAGCGTCTGTCGTGATGCACGATGGTTGATTATCCAAGATCGAAAAAAAAAGAGGGAAGCGGTCACGGTGGTTGTCAAAAATTTTCTTTCAAAGGCAGATGACTTGCGAACTTGACTAGCAATAATGCACAAGCCCACTCAAGAAAATCACAGCCGACACACGCGGCCCCTCTCTTGCTCGAAGACAAGATTGACCATTTTCGGTTGATTCCGGGCTACCCCATTCTTGCTGTTAACCTGGCAATGGGTGCACACAAGCAACGTCCTCGCCCTCGTGCCTTCATCACAGTTCTTCTGCCTTTGTTTCTTTCATCATTTCCTTTTGATCCATCCAGGTACTCTTGGCACTAGGAAAACTACCTTGATTGTTCTGCCTTTTCCTATTCTATCCCCTTAATCCACTTATTTCTTAAGATTCTCGCTGCTGTTATCACCCTCCCTTGCTGCTCTGCACCTCCAGCAGCGACAACTCTGGCGCAGCACAGCACAGCACAACCTTGTGACCGCATTGACGAAGGTAAACAACTCAAAACATGGCACGCGCGCACCCTGGGCAGAGGGTGTGGGCGCAATGTATAGTGTAATAGTGTACATGCATCGTGCGCCATTTCCGTAGCAACCCACACAAACAATCAAACAAACAACAGCACCACAAACACGCTTTCCCGCCATTTTTATTTTCTCGTCTGTTTGGCATCTCCGCCAACCTTAAGAATGCATTCCCTGTTTCCTTCCCTTTGTATTCGCATATTGCGCTTCACGATCATAGCGAAACGCTCTATTCCCCCCCGCTGTGCTCCATCCCACCATCACATCGTTTGTATCGGCTGATGCCATCAGCCGTTCGTTGTACGTGCTCCATACACGAGCGCTTGACCCGTGTCGCAGCAACATTCGATGCGCTGTCGGCAGCATCGGGCAGCCCCGCTCAGAGACACTCCTTGGCAGCTGGCAGCTCACCTGCACAACTCGCAGCAAAAGAAGCAGCGGTTCTCATTTGCTGCCAGTTTCTGGTTTTTGTTTACATAAATTTTTTCATCGACGTTACGCCTGTTACTTCTCCATTTTCTGCGTGCGTGATTCGTGTTTCTTCTGTCCTCCAACCGTTCGTTCCATCCTTCTT
Source organism: Dissophora ornata (assembly GCA_025201705.1). Classification (NCBI taxonomy): domain Eukaryota; kingdom Fungi; phylum Mortierellomycota; class Mortierellomycetes; order Mortierellales; family Mortierellaceae; genus Dissophora; species Dissophora ornata. Next base: position 8,077 of record MU616748.1, on the reverse strand, counting down.
TCTTCTTCTTCCGATTACGTCTTCCTCGCCTTGCTCTCACCACCTGCTCACATTTACATCCACCCATCTCCTCACACGCGCCACACGCAACTCCTCAAACACATCGCACCGCGTCTGACCCAACATACCCCGCATTCCCTTTTTTGTCATCTTTTCTTGCCAAGTCCATAATTCGTCAATCGTAATCAAAACGGCTGACTTGTAACGACTTCACCCTCTCCCTTCCCTCGCTTCATCTGTTGCGGCCCCCGTGTTCTTCCCCCTCTTCTTTTTGCTCTTTCCTTGCTGTTGCCACCCTCTCTGCTTTGAGCCATCACCCTTCCCCACGACCCTGCTAACAAACACACCAACCTTATCGGCAACACCACCGCTTAACAGTAGAGACAAAAGAACGAGAAAAGCTGAGCACCGAAACAACGTGTCCGTTGATCCAGCTCCGCGCCACCACTCGCAACTAAATCGCAGCGCCCATTACCAAGGAAACACCTAGCGCAACCGCAGCACTTGGAAGCGCAGGATCTCTTTTCTCTCTCCCTCTCCCTCTCTCTCTCTCTCTCTCTCGCTCCCTCTCTACAACAAATCTAGGACCATACTTCCCGCCCTGCACGAAATACGCATAACAAAAAAACCACAGGCGGCAATGGCAGAGAACACGATCCTGTCACTATGCTTTCCCAGCCCAACGCCCGCGCAGGCAGGGCCCGTGGACGAGAAATTGACAAGTGCGTTCCAGCAGCTCTGTGCTGAGGTTGGTCGCACGCATCACTGCCAGGTCATTCTCGATGTCAGCCTCAACAGCTCGCCAGCAAAGAAGAGACTCTCGATCGAGACTCACCAATCGGCCTACAACGTCACCATCTCTGGTGCTTATCAGAATGTGATGTCGGCGAGAGGCGCATTGATGCGCAACAGTCCATTAAAGGTAAAATCAACAGACTGGATCTAATTCGAATGGATCGGGCTGATCTGAATGCTTCGATTCAATTTGCTGTACAGACGATGGACTAGATCAGATCTCTTCCCGCGTTTCCTTCTCTCTCTCCCTCCTTCTCCCTCCTTCTCCCTCCTTCTCCCTCACCCTCCCTCACTCTGCGTCACCCTCACTCACTCTTGCTCTCTGTTGCAACAGGCATGTTTCTGCCACCTCTGGTTGTTTGGGGGCAGTCTATTTTTACCAGGTGTAATGGGAAAGAGGGTAGCAGAGGGGCGGAGACGGAGGGAGGCAGGTGCATTCCAGACATGCAGTGTGGTTGTTTGTTTAGCCCGATTATGGCGGCGGCGGTGACCGAGCTGTGGAGTGGTTTTGCTGGGGGCAGGTATCTTCCACCATGTGACCCGTTGAATCATGAATCATGAACCCACACCGGACATATCAGCTCCTCGGGGGCGTCTCCGTCCTTTCTTCGTTGAGTGACCCGATGACCCTCGCCTTTGTTGTGGTTGTTGTTTCTTGCCCCCTCCCTTCTTCGTGTTTTTAACGGTCGGTCGGCGGAGAAGAAATTACAAAACACCCAAAAAAAAAAAAGAGGGGCACACAGTTCATGCACACGTCCGTCTCTCTCTGGGGGACATGCGTCAAGTCCAGTGAGCATCGTCTGCTCTGACCTGCACAATGCAGTCATACCACAAACTGTTGATCCCGCATCAAATTTAGAATGTATCTAATGTATCTAACCAAACATATCCCATGCTCCACATTACTGAACCGTAGCCCAAGCTGTCTATCAAGATTAGCAAGGCATGCATCTCGGCCGACTCGTTTCCAGAGCCTGCCACGTCGCCAGTATCGGGATCAAAGGTTGAGCTGCAGCAAACACTCTCAGACAGCTCCACCAATGGGCAGTCCTCCTCACAAACCATCCCCGAAACATCCACGGATTCTGCAGCAGCCGCGCCCTCCACAGAGAACACCGACTCAAATACCCAGGCGCGCTCAGCCACTCCGAACCCTGCCCCATCCGCACCAACCAGCACTCTTGAATCGGCATCGGCGACTACTTCTGCCAACAGCTCAGAGTCCGTCATGGCTCAAGCCTCTATACCAGCGCCATCGACGACCATCTCATTTGCATCCTATTTCACCGTCCTTCCCGAGTTCAAGGCGCAGGTCGATCAGATATCCGCATCCACTAAAACCTCTATCAGCCTTGTCTCGAGTCATTTCCATGCTCTTCCTACAGCAAAGTCAATCGTTGCTGCTCATGCCAGGCAGGAAATGATCGAGTTGCTCGTGTCAGGATCATGGGAGAATGCGGAAGCTGCAAGGCTGCTTTTGCTGGCCGCCATCGATACACTTCAGCCCGAGGTGGTGCAAGAGAAATTACAGGTGGAGCTCAAATTTCAAAACATGATTGGTGGTCGGAAGCGAGAGGATTTACAAGATTTGATGGCCAGGACAAGGACAAGCATCTACATGGCTTCTCCCTTTGTGCAGACTGCTAACAAGAGCGGGAGCCCTGTGGATCCTAGATACAACGAAGTTCACATCACAGGCGAGCCTATCAAGGTTCAAGTCGCCAAGGAGGCCCTATCACGAGCCTACGCCCGTGTTCAGGCAGCTGCACCTGCCTACACCCGCCAAGTGAACATTGCCTCTCGCAAGCTGGACTGGATGCTGTTGAATCATCGGGACAAGTTGCGTACGATCATGATCGACAACGCCTCTTTCATTGCCTTTCCTCCACTGGGTGCGAGTCATCCAATCATTTTTGTCTATGGAGAGCTGAGAGTCAACGTGGAGCGAACAATTCGAACTGTGATGCAACTGGTAAGTGTCGTGATGAGTATATGTACAAGTCATGTAAGTTTTCTCTGCAGAAATACAGAACAATTTTTAACCGGTTTGGGCAATCTACAGTCATCACAGTTCCACTCGGGATCTATCAGCATACTCTCACCTGTCCGCGAGAACCTTTTGGCTGTTCCTCTAAGCCAGCCGAGTGCCCTGTCGCATATTGCCAACATCTCAAAACTTGTCTCACAAGCCTCAGGTGCGGAAGTGGAGTACCGCAGCAATGGGTTTTTTATTTTTGGCGACGAGATCCAGACCAGGATTGCGGTCCAGTTTTTGACCGACATCGACGTCATAAAGACACTGCACTATGAGGTCAAGTTCTCGGTCGAGCTGGCAAACGAACATCGCGAGTTTATTTCAGGCAAGAAGAACGGAAAGATCAACCGCATCATGAAGGCCACAGGCGCGAAGATCAAGTTCGAGCCTTGCAACGAATATAACTTCTACGTTGACCTGAGTTCGACCATTGCAGTCAAGGCCGTGGAGGCGCTCGCTCTGCTCCAGGAGGAGCTTCCAGCCGAAATTTCCTTCTATGTGCCGGAGACCTATCATAAGCGGATCATTGGCGTTGGTGGCAAAAACATTCAGCGGATCATGAAGAAATATGGGGTCTACGTCAAGTTCTCTAACTCGGAGGAGTTTGCCAACCTTGGTGGCTACTTTGACAACCCGGACAATGTGGTCGCGAGAACGCCATCCAAGAACGCCATGAATCTCGAGAACCTCAAGCATGCTGTGATGGAGCTTGTCAACCCCAAGGACAAGGACTTTGTGCACCACTCTATCAACATCCCGAAGCAGTATCATCTCTCATTGTTGTCTGATCATGCCAAGGCGTTGAATGAGTTGCGGGACGCCACCAACGCCACCATTCGATTTCCTGAAAAGGAGACTGGAGGCGATATTGTCTGGATATCAGGGCCAGAGTCGTTCATCCAGCAAGCAACTTCGATGCTGCTCTCGCTTGTCGACGAGCAGTATGTTTACCCAGTACCATTCTCAGAGGCAATGGATAGAGTCCTAGCAAAGCCAGAGTTCAGGACTGAGGTGCTGGACAAGATGAAGAACGAGTGGAACATGACCCTCATCCCACCTGCTATCAAGGAGGTTACCGCTGCCATTGGTAAGGAGAACGGACCATCGGCAGAACCAACATCGGGATCAAAATCGACTTCACCTTCGCCCAAGAGGCAGAGCCCAGCTGGCAATCAAGCCTCTGAGGATACAGTGAAAAGCGAGAATGCTGATGCTCAAAACGAAGAAAAGCTCGCGAGATCTCTTAGCAGCCTGACTGATAGCGACGATGAAGATGACGATAGTGAGGAGGAGGACCACCTGTTTGTCTTCAAGTACAGTCGCAACAACGAAGACTATCTACGGAAAGCTAAAGAGCTACTTGTGCAATTCTTGGTTGACAACCAAATCGAGGTCTATGACGACGAGATCCGGATCCAGCGACCTCGATCCGACTCGTTCGCAGAGGCATTCCCGCACTTTAACAGCAAGATTCTGTCTTCTGTGGCTGGCGGAGGTAATTCTTGCTCCCCTAGCCTCTTTGTTGCGATATATGTTTCGGACAATGGTATTTGGAAGCTAACGCAAACTACTTGAACTTATATAGAGCTGCCTACTCCTGCTCCAGCCTTCTTGAACTATTCCTTGTTTGAAAACGCTGCCTTTGAACCAATGAGTCGTGCGACGCCATCCGGGAACAGCGGTCAAAATTTGAACGTTTCCGGAGCTGGTTCTATGGTCACCCCAGACATTCGCGCGTTATTCTCCCATGGACCGACGCCAGGATTGCCCACTCTTGCGTCGACACCTCCACGTTGGCCAGACCAGCACTCGCGACAGCTGACGTCTGTTCCTGGATCATCGTCTGGTGTCGCGACAGTCCCGTCTGCAACGGGCCCTTCATTCTCTCCTGGCCAAAATCCAGGGCAGCATCAGCACAACCAATCACCGTCATTTAATCGACTGACGTCGCTGCCTATCGATCCCTGGGCCGGCCCTGGAAAACATCAGCAGCAGCAGCAGCAGCAACAACAACAGCACCTCCCGTCTACTCCAGGATATCCTGGAGCAATTGGACAGTTCCGTACACCGCCTCCCGGCATGAGCAATGTTGGTGGGAGCGGATATTATTCGCCTGGTAGCCATGGTGTACAGGCCCAACTATTTTCGCCAGAGGGACCTTATGGTGTCGCCATGGGATACCAGACTCCAGTCTCTGGTCCACCTAGCCACCTGTACTCGAGCAACAACTCACCCATCCAAGGCTCGTCAGGCAATGCTGCGAACTACAGCAACGCTATGGGACAACAGTCGCCTCACCAGCAACAGCACCACCAGCAACAGCACCACCAACAACAGCACCACCAACCGTCACCCCAGAGACCACTTTCTGGATCGTTTACCTCTCGCGACAGCTTGCAGTACTTGGAAGATAAGATGATGTCAGGCCCGGCTTTCGGCCCGGGATATGGACCTGCGCTCAATAGTGGACGATCCCATCAGGAACAAATGATGTACCAACAGCAGGAAGGAAACCAAGGGGGATACCCCTCGCAGTCTCCTTTCGGTCAGTCCATCCAATACCCCCAGCAGCGTCAACGCCATTCCAGTCACAACAGCAATGCCAGCCATCATACTATGTTTCTAGGACCAATCGGTGGAGGTCTTGGATCGACAGGAGGTAGTGTTAATAGTGACGACATCTCCACGGAGGATGAAAGTGACGACCCATTTGATGAAATGAGAAACAGATATCGGTCATATCCGTATCAGCAGGGATTCCAAGGGGGGTTTAGTTCTCAGACCCCGCCTCCTTCAGTCCTAGCGAGCCGCCGAGGCTCTGTTCCATCCATGGGATCAATGTATAGTAACCAGCAACTGTACCAATCCGATGCGTCGCACGTCACACCATTGCCAAATGTTGTTCGGCTGAGCAACAGTACTTCTGATCTTTATGGACGCAAGTCGCTTGTCGGTGCCATGGCCAGGCACTCGATCGGCCAGCAGCCCGATAGCGGCTTTGGTTCCACCCGGCCCCTAGGAGGACTTGGAGGAGGTTCCTCCGCCGGCAGTAGCTCATCACTCAACATGCCAAACCTGTCCTCGGGATCTGTGCTTGGAAACGAAAGAGATTTGTTTTCAAGTGGCCTTAGTGGAATTATTGGTGGCGGAACCATCAGTCACAGTGGTTCCTACAATACCCATACCCATACCAGCAGCAATAGCAACAACATCGGGACGTCGACTCAGATGCTCGGCAATAACGGTCAAGTCAGTGGCAACTCGAAGGACAGCCAGAGCCGCAGCTCGGCTCGGATCGGGAACATACTGTCGCCTTCTGCACTACCTTTCCTTGCGGACACACCTCTGGATCGTTCTGGACAGCACCTAGTCGGAGGCTGGGATCGCTGAAGACGTAAAGAGGATGATATCAGTTGCTTATCCAGGAGTTATTTTAAGGTTGTCTGCATCTTTGTTTCTATGTTCAGTTCTTTTCCTCAGTTTTCTTTGTGATCTTTTTTGTTCAGCGCAAGTTACTTTCTAGTTTTTTTTTTGTAAGATAATACGTTCATTTTATTTTTCGAAGGATGTAACACGTCCTTCATACCACCCCACGTGCTTGTTTGTTTTCTGCTCTTTCCTTGTTCTTTGTTACCCGTATGTCGTTACCCTCCTTGCAGTCATGCAGTGAATATAGCTTTTATCATTATCGTCCATTGTCTCTCCCTAATAATCCCCCCAAAAATTAAAATTGTTGCCCCAGAAACTTACCGGGACAACTGACTACGAAAGAAATGCGAGCTGTCAGACCATTTTTACCGCCAAAAAAACCCCCGACGAGGGCGTCCAAGTGAACCATTACTCCATTTACCCAAGAGGAAGTATTGGATGTAAATGCAAAAGTTTCCCCCGCGACCGAGACGAAGCGCAAAGAAAGACCAGGAAGACCCTCCATTTCTAATGGATTTTCCTTCTTTTCTTCCTTAGTTTCTTTTTCTCCTTTTCTCTTTGACTCTTTTTTTCCCCCATTGTCGCCAAAACCGAGAACTATGAGGTTTCGCATAAAGCCTTGATAGTAAGTATTAGAAGAAAAGAATTCTCTAAAAGCGCACATGCGCTTCAGGTCATGCTGACAACAACATGCTTGTGATTATTCATGGTATTTTTGGTGTCTATATTCACGGCTTCCTCGTCTCTCTATCTGCTCCTGCAGCGTGATCACAGGCTTTGACGCGTGCATTCAACTCGTCGATGACATCCAACAGTCTCTGCGTCTCCTTCACAGCCTCTCTCCTCGTTGCGCGCGCCACCTCGAAATCAGGTTTACAGACCACGCCATCAAAGACCAATAGGGACTGCAACAGATTCTCCGATAACAAGCTGTGAGCGTCCTGAAGACTCTTTCGAGCGGGTGGCAGGGTCTCCAGAGACCGATCAATTGGAGCGGGGTCAGATTGGATGTAGTCCTCTACGGCCCGTTCATACCGAGGAACATGTTCTGCGACGAGATCGAGAGTCCTTTGGAGAGAGGTTTGGATTCGGTTGATGAGGGCGTATTCTTCAGGATCGCCGTTGGTCGTCAAAGTGCGAATATCTGTTTTCTGAAAGGGGGGGGGAAAGGGAGGTTTAGATTATTTAGTTCAATTGTGTGCTTTGCATAACAAAACCCTTTTTTTTCTTTTGTTCTGTGTACGAGTCGGTCAAAGGTCAACTTACTGTTGGCCGAGTGCCCATCATTGTGATCTGTCCATTCGGCTTAATACCAAAGCACGACAACGGCGCGCTGTCATCCTTCATTGTGGCCCCTGTATAAATCAACGTTAATCCTCCGATAGGGACCCGGGTCCATTCATGGCATCTCTGACGGAGCTCTCCCAGCTTGATGTCGGCCAGTGCTCGGTCCTCAAAGTCGACCGTTTTCTTCTCTCGGCCCCATTTGATATTCAGTACTGTCATGTTATGTAATATTTAGAGGGGTTGAGGGGGAAAGGCGGTATAAAAGAATGGTTTTAGAATAGGGCCCGTGTGAAGATCTAGGTGTGCAAATTGAGCAGCGGTGGGTGGGGAAGCAAAAGAAAGCAAAGCAAAAGCAGGGACCTGCAGGTTAGTTGGTGCCTGAGTGCCGCTGCCGCTCTGGGTAGGCTTATTTCTTTTTCCTTGCTTCTCCATGGTTAACATGGGGCGTTCATGCAAAAAACCGAGAGTCGCATTTCGTACCTTGGAGCACTAAGGAGGAATGTGCAAAAGGTGATTAAAGAGAAAGTAAAA